>SEMN01000019.1:1735000-1820000 GCA_005408345.1 Macquaria australasica | reverse complement strand
CATGAAGCATAGTCAATGCATTGTCTTTGTTTAGGCAGAATGACAAGACAGAGAAAAGGGTAGCATGTTTTGGCTCAGTGTATCTCTGTGGGAAGACTAAGATGGGTATAAAACATGTGAAGCTATGAATATTGCAAAAGTGGAGGAGGCTGATGGAAGAACAAGGGTGAAATAATGAGTGGGGCTCCTGCATTTTTATCACAGAGACAGCAGAACTGGAAATGACAGGATGGAAGAGTGAAAAGGCAGAGACAGAAAGACTGGAGAAGGAGAGAGAAGTGTGCTATATAGTTTGGTTTAGGAGTTTGATTCCCACTGGAGCCAGCCATGCTAAATATGTAATGCACCCAAAGTACTGGAAAGCACACTGGATAAAAGCAGCTATCATAGAAGTAGGAAATAGTACCAAATGTGCTGTTTCACTGTGAAAGTAGGTCAGAAACAAGGAGCCAAAATCAAATCAAGAACAGCGGATGACTTTAAGGGTTACTGTGAAAGTTATGAAGAAGAACACAAAATTGAAATTTAAGTTATTTAATAGATTTGATCCACTGTTTGTTTTGTCTTTCACATCCTAAAACTGCATTGTGAACTTTGCAACTGAAGAAGCTCTTGATTAAAAAAGTGACTTTACAAGTGCACCAACACCACCGACCTGTAAGAGGAGAGGATGTTGAGGGGCGGAGGCTTGTCACTCAGATTGTACATCTCTCGGACAGGATTGGGTACACTGCTCTTGGACACCACCTGCTGGTCCTGAGTGGTGGAGCTCTTGAAGGCTTTTCTCATGTTGATGTCTTGCAGGGAAACTGGTTAATATAAAAAGAGGAAGAGAGGATAAATGAGTGGTCAAATGATTGGTCTACTGGAAGGAGCAATGGAAAATTAAATAAAAAGACACTGAGTAGGCAGAAAAGGAAAGAAAATATGAGACTGACAACACTTGGACAATGAGTGATGACTTGCTGTGCTTTCCCCCTCAGACCTCTAACATGTGACCCACCTTCTTCTACGGTGGAGTCCAGCTGTGTGACCTTGACGGCCAGCCGGTCAATGCGGTCCTGGAGAGACGTGGCGCGCAGATAGAAGGTGTTGGCCTCATTAAACAGCTCGCCAAATATGTCCTCCGCATGCTTACCTGGAAAGGAAAAGCAGAGAGCGAAAGACGGGAAATTCGGGAGAAAGAAGGAGACTTGTAATCATTATCCGGAGCCAAGTAAATCCCAACAGAGACTGAAGCCCAATCAATACAATGGTAATGTGACACAATGTGAAACTAGAGTCTTGAGAGTCTGTGCAGGAAATGGCATCTCATACAGCTCTATATAGCAACATTCCTCATGAATAAATGAATCAGCACTGACTACAGAAATCCTGCTATATGTGCTGTATTGTTTGTGGAAGTTAGTAAAGGCCGCCCTGTTATTGTTAGAAGCTCGTGACCTCAGGGTTGCCAGCTCAAAGCCCTAAACCATCTGTAAAAACTTTAGGAGGGAAAGTAAATAACACTCTCTCCCTTACACCAACAGCTGCTGTTGATGTGCCATTAAGCAATGCTCATAATCCCATTATTCTAGCGTTGGTGTTTAGTGACTAAAAGTAGAATATGGGTAAATGTCACACTCTCAAACCATTGTTTACAAGAACAAAAGGGGTAACTTAACCACAGCCATATTTATTAACTCATGGCTACCCTCCAGATGTTCACACATACAGACTATAGTCATTGATAGTCACTGAAGTGAACCTCAATACATACAACACTGCTGGCTGCCGAGACTCAAAGACTAAAAGTTGCCGTGTTTGCAATGTAGGGGAGTTGCAAATTAATGCAAATATCCTCTGATGCACACGAGGCATTAGGGCTTGTTTAGATTCCTAATCAAGCAGGATGTTTGCCACTTGAGTCCTGTACATGTGCTCAAGTCGGTGCGGGTCCTTGTCCTAGCACCGATGTTGTTCAAGTTTAGCAGAGGTGTTTTAGTTCAGAATGGATCACAGCACTTTTTGACATGTTGTTTTGGTTCTAACCCCAATTCACACCTGTGTTCTTAAGCCTGCGTTTTGGGGAATAACCCTGAAAAGTAGGATAGCCCTGCTCTGGAATTGGGTTTAGTAAGGGCCAAGGGAGCAAGTAACCCAAATTAAAAGTTTTAAGTGTGACACGACTGTTAGCCCAGGGTTAACAGAGCTATAACCTGGGGTCTAAGCCTGAGGCTAATGAGTGGCTTTTTACTGCAAGATTGCTGAGCTTGGCAGTACTGAAAAGGAAAGACTGGGATAAAACAATTCCTCCCCTGGATGTCAACAGGTTAAAAAACATCCAGAGTAGTTCCAGTTCTAACATTGTTTAATTATAGAACAGTGTATGTAAAAAGGTGGTCTGGGCTAAGGGCTATTTGTGTCCCTCCTGCTGACAGGATGGGCTGGAAAAATATTTAGAGGAAGGAAGAATCACAGATCTGGCATGCTGAGCCCAGTCAACTCTGACCTCTCCTGAGGATTCGTCTGGTCCACTTACACACATACACACATGTGCATGCAGACCGTGTATGTAGTCTGTAGATATACCCCTCCAGGCTTGTGTGGGCATTTATATATAGCCCCCACAGCTGCTGTTGAAAGGCCCACTCCCAACACAGGAATTTGACAAAATAAGAGACAGACAGAGAATGGATATGACTGGGCCAAGAAGTAGAACAGCAAAAGGGACTGGTTTAAAGTTATCAGAAGGAACTCTCAACACAGTTAGTGTGAGAGAGGGAAAATGGGTGCAGCTGAGGATAAATGGGTGAAGGGTAACTTTCAAATGACAATACATAACACACTGTTGACGGGTTATGAAACGAGGACATGGGAATGGAAGATGGATGGGAAGACAGATGCTGCAATAACTATGTCTAATACATTTACAGTGAGCATAACAATGTAAAACAGTTCTGCACACAAACACAGTTAACACACACCCATCCAGTCATGCATACAAAAACACACTGAAACACACACACACACAGAGTCCTGCACACAGCTGTCCAGATAAGTTGATTTTTGCAGTTATCTAAAAGGATTACATTTCAGCCCTCTATGTTCCAGTGCGAGGCCGCTGTAAGTCTGCTGCTAGCCCAGTGACCCCAGGCCCTGTAACCATGACAACCCCAAATCAATCACAGCTTCGGGATTAATGATGAAACCATGTGATCTTGTTCTGCCACAAAGACGCTACACACAGTGTAGACAGTCGTCATACTGAAGTTCGTGCTATTGCCCGAGGAGTTTTTAATGTTACACAAAACTCTATTTGTGTGTGTGTGTGTGTGTGTGTGTGTGTGTGCATCAAAATGTGAAGCTTTTAGCAGCTGTTTTCTTTTTGCAAAGGCTACGTTGTGTGCATATGTTTGTCTGTGTTAGTGTTAATGTGTGTCTTACTCAGGCTGCTGAGCTGACGGATGATGGCAGAGAGCGTGTTGTTCATCACACACTCCAGCTCGCTGCCGATGCCCTCAGGGAGCTCCCCTCGGCAGAGGTGACGGGGCTCGATGTTCCTCTTGACCAGCGGCATGGCAAGGGCCTTACTCCGTCACAAACTGCAGAGAAACACGGGGAACAAGCACAGACTGTTTTAGACACTGGTACCCTGGTTAGAGAAACTGTCTGTAAGGGAGAAACCAGCAGACCAGATGCTGGCCAGTTGCCTGTCCATGAGAAAGACAGGCAACCCCCACCGGTTGTGGACACACACCACTGTACACATCTGCTATAACAGAGATTGTGATAAGAGGCTACATATTTAATATTTGATATATTGAAATTGATTGTTTAGTCTAAAACTCCAAGATATTCAATTTACTATCATAAAAGATGAAGAAAACCAACAAATATTCAGATTTAAGAAGCTGGAACCAGAAACTTTTTGGCATTTTTGCTAAAAAAAATTACTTAAACAATTATTAAAATAGTCCCCAATAATTTCTGTTACTCTATTCATTGACTAATTATTTCAGCCATAGTTTCAATGTCATCTTTTCCTGGTCTTAAAGGCTGAGATACAGTTTAATTATCAAATGTTCACTTGATTTGTCAGTAGTAGCTCAACTTGTGATGATAGTGAACATGAAGTCAAAGTTTAACCAAATGCAATGGCCCTGCAATAAATATTACTTCCCTGTTTCAGGTCATGTCCTCTCTATACATTCATTTCTAGAAACATCATTTTTGTGGGTGTAGTTTGCGTTGCTGTTGTTGTTGTAGTAAGGGACAGCATTTTATTATAATGTAAAAACAAAGCAAGCATGGGTGATCCCGGTGGCCAAAGAACTGAAAGCGATGACCAACGGTGTCCCAAAGCCAGAGGACTTTTGGCAACCAGCAGAGAGATTAAAGCATTAGGGATAGGAAGATACAGGGTGCCAGCTAATCCCGGGCCAGCTTGTCAGGGGCTCAGCTGGAATCCTGACACAAACAGACATTCGTGAATATGGTCAGACAAACACCAAAAACACAGAAAACGATGGCGCACGCCAAGGTCAAATGGGAATTCACATAAATTAATGCAAGAATAAAGATATCCCAAGACAAACATCTGTGTTTGCCCCCCTTGACTGTCTAAATTAAACCCTCACTGGCTTTGATCAGACACTCTAAACTCCCTGCAGTTCAAAGGACTACAGACAATCACTCAAAGCAGGAGAAATCCCAGGGTGCATCAGAGCCATCTTATCGGAGCTTCTTCCTGCTTCCTGTTTTTGCGGCCTCAGCCTGGCTCCTGTTTCCTGGTCCTCCCTGTGTCACATCTCTCCTTCCTGTCCAAACACTTTGGCCAGAACAATACAGCTATGGCTCAAGAAGCAAGCGGAAGGACGGACAGGGAGACAGATGGAAATGTGCACACACCCTTTTCAAACCAAAACCTTCTCACACCAATCAAATGATTCACTCTTGATTACAGTTCCAGAGTTTTCAATGGGCAGCTGATCCAAAGAAAAGCATGTTGGAGAGACACATGAGCGCTGGCAGTGTGACAGAAGGCTAATAATAGCTGACAGGTACTGGAAATATAACTAGGCCTAATATTTGTTGGAACAGATATTAATTTATGATCACAAGATATTTGATTTGATGGGAAATAAGTTTTAAAATCCTTGTTAAGCCATCACAGCCACACAATATAGGCCTTCTAAGTGGCTTAAAATATTTATCTTTTATTCTCTGTGAATAATGATCTCATAAGAGACCAAATAGAAAGGCGAGGTTACATCTTCAATACAGTAAATCACCAACAAAGCAAGTAGCAGTGCAGTGCTATCAGTGTCTCAGCAGGAAACTATTGTAATTACAGATCGTGTCGTTGCAGCTGTCCAAGACAGAAAAGAGACACTTCTGTTCATTGAGGCCAATTCCCACCAGCCGAGTCCTCATCTGACCCCGTTTTATCAGCTAGCGACCCCCTGCAAACCCCAACAGCTTCACAATAATAAGAGAAAACAAAGGGTAAAATTACACCATCATGTGCTGCCACAAAGGACACTGAATACAGTAAATAAGGTCTGCTTTGGAGCAAAAGAGCTCCTTGGATTTAGCAGTCTGCATAGACATTTTGGAAACACTGTGCTTCTTGCAGCATAGGATAGGAAGGAGGTGATGCAAATGAGAAGATTGCATGTTTTTGCTTTTACTGTCTGGCTGGCATGACAATCACATCAATGAGGCGAAATAATGAGCGGGGGGTGAGAAGAAGGAGGGACGGGCCTTGTCTGCTTGTGAGAAATGAGGGAGAAAGTAGGGGCAAAGACGGGTGCATGGGAGAGACACCAAGTGGGATAAGAGTGTGTGACAGAAAAGGACAGTGTGTGAGACAGGGAGAAAAGGTTGTGTCTAACATTAAGGAGTACACAAAGTGTGTGTGTGTTTATGTGTTTGTGTGTGTGAGGGAGAAAGAGTGTATCGTGTGGGGGGAGGGGTACAAACAGGGACCTCGGGGAAGCCACTGAAAGGTTCCTGGGACAATAGAGCTCCGTTCACACGGCAACAGCGCTCGCTCTCCCATGCATCCTCCCCCTCCTCCTCCTCCTCCTCCTCTCCGACCTTCTTTAAGGCCCCCTGTACTCTTGCATTGAAAGCATAGCAAGCAAGCGCTCCTCCTTTATCCTCCACTCACTCGAGGAGAAGGGCAGGGGCAAGAAGGGGAGAGAAAGCCTGGACATAAACCCGTCTCACCCACAACACCATATAGAAGGAATTAGCTTGTGCTTTAAACATAGATTCTCACTCTCATGCTTAGTGTTTCTCACTCCTCATTTTTGTCATGTCTTTGGATGCTTCATTTATTACAACCCAACATGCATGCTTAGCCATTCAGGCATACAAACACGTACAAACACACACAAACACACCAGGTTGCTTATCAAATGTCTCATTAGTAGCAAAAGTGTCTTTGATCCTCAGAGGGGTGACATTCAGGCTGCATTCAGGGTGAAACACACTTCTCCTGTGACTCCTGCAAGATGCCCGCATCTCCACACCAACGCACACACAGATAGAAGAGGCCTTTACTACAGATGTGAGAACTCCATTAAGATCTGAAAGGGGAGTCATTACCAATTTATGAGCTGAGTATAGCTTCTTGTGTTGCAGGCTGTTTTGCTTGTTCTGATGTTATGAATAATGCAGGCTGGATTACGTCAGGTCACACTGCCCTAAATATGACGTAAAAATGTTCTGCTGTGACATTGCGCATGTCCAAGAACGTCTCCTCCTTGTCCCAATATTACTCAGGGGCACCCGTGGTGAAACATTCATGTTACTGTGCCTGTGAGGCACGCTGGGTAAAGGTATCTACTGAAAAGTGAATCCTAACTGAGTACAGAGTAGGCCAGGGAGCTGGGCCACAACTTTAACCTTCTTTTTTGTAGCCAAAAAGACAGAATATCTGTCAGGGATGGGCGATAAAGCAATAATATAAATTACTGACTTTTAGTTAAATCATAACATGATGATATAATCTTACCATCCAATCATTATACAAATGTATGTTGTCCAAATTAATGATTGACAGCAAACTGCAATTAGAAACTACACATCAGAAGAGTTTGGTTGATTGTTTTGAACACCAATTTAATTATGTAATATGTGATTTTGCATACTTTTGCCATATTATGATAAATATTGGTATCTAAAAATATTCAGTGTCTTCAACCATACCACCCAGCCCTAATATCTGCTGAGTAAATCTGCAAGATTATTCTCACTCTAATACCTGACTTTTTAATGCAAACATGACCCCAATTTGTCATAATCCTAATGGTGATACAATGGGCTAAACAGCTGATTCATGATTTAATTGATACATTTGGTAATCACTCAAGTTCTTTTGGCTGGTGGTCAGATTAAGCAGTGTCAACTCTAAGCATTTCTCATTTTGACTTCCATGTTTTGCATTTGTTCTGTGTTCATTTTGCCATTTTATAGATTAGATTACTCAATAATCAATTCATCTAAAATGTGGTCGATTTCACGATTGCTAGTGAATAGTTGCAGCCCTAAATATTTATAATATATTTGCCATGAATATAAGGTAAACTGTCATTGTAATATCAGTATCTATAACGAAGATGCCGTCATTTATATTCCGGTATTTAACACTTTATTTGGATTTCAGTTTGACTAACTTCTAAATGTTATCACATCTATGTCATGCTAGAGTTATTACAATGCACTATATTTATGTTTCATGCCTTCAAATTCCCAATTCATCCACACACACACACACACTCTTTCTCTCTTCCCTACAGGCTGATTCACGCACGGCCACGCACACTCACAGAAACGCTCACACACATACACGCAGGCGTGAACTAATGGCAACCGCGATCAATCACTGTTCCGCACCGTCGCTTCCCGTTACTGACGGACTGACCCACATCTGTTCATCTACCCAGGTTTCCACGAATTTCTGCCAGTTTTAATCTTAAATGTAACCAGCCGTTTTTTATCTGGGTGCCTTACGGACTGATTAACACGCCGGTGTTAATCAACCAACATCAATTATCTGGTCAAAGTTACCCAGCAGCGGGGGAAATGTACTGTTTTAGGCAGGCTTCGGCTACGGAGAGTCCGTTTATTATCCTCAACTGGGGGTCCGCTCCAACTGACCACTTGGTTAGCTAGCTTATGTCCAGTGGTCGAGTTCTTACTTTGGAGAAATTAGACTACAGTCAACAGAAATAGCCACTCAAATGTCCTCTTTTAAATAAAAGATATTATTAGTCGTTGTAAAAAGTATCATAAGGCCCTCACCAGCACTTGAAATATTAGAAGAAATCAGCCAGTCCGCATGTCCCGTTAGATACTCCTATTAGCTCTTCCATCCTGTGTCCCCCAGCCCGTCTGGCCACTCCGGGGAACAATCCTTTGAGGACGGGGTCGCGCCCACCGGCGGCATCCACCAATCAAATCTCCACGCAGGGGCTTTAACACATGATGGGCGTCCAGATCAACCAATGGCATCTCTCGAACGGAATGAGTGACAGCGAGACTCCCCAGCTCGAGAGCGGTGTTGCGAATGGAGAAGGCGGGGCTACGGTTGGGCGTTGCTGAAGAGCTTAACGGCTATTTTTTTTTTTTTTAATGCAACCGGGTCCCGTTCCTTGTCAAAATTGTTAGGGCTTTAAATTCATCTTGGGGCCTGTGGGAATTTTGTAGACACGAAAACCTACTTAAATAACGAGTTATAGCAAAACAAATTGCGAGCCAGAGAGGTTTTTAGGGGGCTAGCAACATGCTTCTTCAGGCAGTGATGCTGAGAATGAGCTGGGACAGTATAACAGGCCAGCATCCTGCAGGAAGAGGTCCAGTGAGAGGACCTGCTATACTTAGATCTGTGCTTTGCTCTCCCAGGTGTGTTTGTAGACAAAAACAGTCTGAGGAAGATGACAGTCATCAAAGCAGGGAAAGGGAGCAGAGCATAGTCTTTAGACTGTAGAATGGGTTTAGTCCATTAGAAAGGGAAGGGAGTTTCATTATTGAAAATGCAGCTCCATTCCTGGACAAGGGGGGAAGCCACAGCCTGCGTTTGTTATACAGCTTTCAGTTTGACACGTATAATTAATTTAGCCGTGAATACCAAAGCACACATGTATGTGGCTACGTAGTAAAGGGGGGCAGTTTATACAGAAAAGACTATGATGACATACTTGGACTTCACAGCCAATGTATGACTTGTATGAGTTTGAGATTCTGTGCATGTGAAAGAAATACTGTAGACAATTTTGATAATTGTTTTTCAAGCAAAAATGCCAAATAATCTCTGGTTACAGATTCTCAAATGTGACCATTTCTTTTTTATATGATTAGAAATTGAATATTTGTAGGTTTTGGACTGTTGATCAGACATCACCTTGTGCTATGGGAAATTGTAATCGCCTTTTTTTAAACTATTGTCTGATGTTTTATAGACAAAATGATGAATTGATTAATGCAGCCCTATTACATGCAGTATATTTCTTTAAGTGAACGTTTAGCTTAATGTCTGCTGTATTAAAGACAATGAGGTGTAAACAATTGAAAAATGACCTTGTTGTGAGTTTTCTGTCACCATTAAAAACTGATTCTTCCAGCAATTTCATCCACATTTCCTGCCTGCAAATGAGGTTTGAATGCATTCTTGAGAAACAGTTAGCAGCTCTAGCTTTGTGAAGTAAAAATGGCAAAAGAAAAAAAAGAAGAAAGATAAAAGATGTCATTAAAAAGGTGCAAAAGGTGAATACTTGCCTGAGTTTGCATCCGTCATCTGCTGCTTGCACATACACACTGCCAAAATAGCAACAACATTAATGTTTCCACTTTTATTGTCAGGATACTTGCTTCATGTAAAATATTTCAATACAATACAGTACAATGCATGTTCCATCTGTCATCCTCCATGCGATTGGTTGGTTTTGTCATCATGTTGTAAGGCTTGCCCACAGCATACAGCAGCTGAGCGCCCAGCAAGCTGCTTTGCCACTCTTACCATGAAAACAAAACCATGAAAACAAATTAAATTATAAACTACTAAAATCTTTTTTTGTCATCTTTTTTTGTCCTTTCTGAAAACCCTCAACGCCACAGCTGTGGGGGCTCCACATCCTCATAGCATGCTTCACAGCAGCTCAGTTCAGTCCTCAGCTGAGGCCCTCACAGGGCCACACACACAAAATAGACAGACAGACAGGACAGTCGGACAGGGAATCTGTCTGTCTGGCAGTCACATAGCAGCTTACAGTCTCATCCAAGCTTAAACGGGAAGAGGGTAGGGGCGTGGGTGGAGGTGTGGAGACAGGTGGAGAAGAAGAGGGGAGGAGATGACAACAGATTAACATGTGCCCCCCCCCCCAAAACCAAGCCACCCTCTCTTGGCTGGTTCGATCACGTCTGATTAACAGAAACAGGTTGAATTCCACCCTAGTATCCATTCTTTTCATCCTCCCGCCTTGTGCTTCACCCATCAGGTTTTGCTCTGTAGCAGTGTTTCTAATACTGGGGTTATGGTGCGTTATCTTGAAGAAGTGCAGATTGTTATCATTCTGACCTAACAGGCTGCTGCAGACAAGGTGCCCTTTGTGGGGCGGGGTAGGTGGGGTTTGTTGCCTTGGACATCCCCATATCCCTCAGTACATTCGTTCGGGTGGGCATGGTGAGGGCTGTGTATGCGTGTAAGAATATACGTATGTGTGTGTGTGTGGGAGGGGTGTCTCAGTAGCGGTGGGTCTGGTGGGAGTACTGGGGCGGCTGTTGGGAGGTAGAGGAGTATCCCATGCTGCTTTGGGGCAGTGATGTGCTTGGTCCAGGGTTCTGGTAGGCAGCATGTGGATTGGAGCGCTGCATGGAGGAAGAAAACAAGAAGATATTCATTAAACCCTACTAGCTACACTCTTTGGTTTTGGCCTCACTTTTTATGTTAGTGCTCTCTAGGTTTAAAGGTTTGCAGGTTCATTTGGAGGTTGTGACATTAGGCGCAGACATGCCAAGCAAACATGAGAGAGAACGACAGAAGCTATATTTTTATCCAACTGCCAATCAAACTTGGGTGCATAAAATATAACATGGAACAAATAAGGTCTGATTACTTGATTGTGTGCATACGGGAGGGAAAACGTAGGTGGCAGTAACACACCATTACAGTGGATGCCAGCTGCTTAATCACATGGACTAGACGTACTCCAATACTATAAATTAACCAATTATCAGTTCTTTTTACTTAAGTTACATTTTGTGTGTGTGTGTGTGTGAGTAAGAGAGAGAAAAAGAGAGAGGGAGCGAGAGACCTACCTGGTAGTCTGAGGTCATGATGAGGCCACCTGAGGTAGTGGTGGGCGGGACAACTCGCACTTTCTTCAGAGGCGGGCCCTGGGCGTGGCTGTTGTCAGGGTTGCCAGTGTGCCCCGCCCCATTTGTGTGGTTGTTTCCCTGTTGCTGCTGCTGGTTCTTCTAATAGTCAAAAAAACAAAACAAAAATAGACTATTGTACATGTGTACATTGTATTGTATGTGTACATTGTTAGTGCTGAAGCCATATGATGTCCAGCCCTGTATTTACAACCTCTTTGCAATGTCTCCCTTTACCTTTCTGTGTGTATATATATCTATATATCTATCTCTCTCTCTCTATCTATCTATCTATCTATCTATCTATATATATATATATATATCTATATCTATATCTATATCTATATATATCTATATCTATATCTATCTATATCTATATATATATTCATGCTCAACGACTGCAGTGAGACAGTATGTGGCACATGGATTTCTTACTTTGTCTGCCTTGTCCTCTGGCTCCTCCTCTGTCAGGAACTCCCTCTTGGGGTAGGGAATCTGGCAGCCTGCAAACACACTGGAGAAAATGCGCAAAGGGGCTTGTTAACTTCAAACATTTATTCCCATGACTCGGAGCTAATTAGCTAAGGGACCTGTTCAAAGTGGTAGATGTCCCTAGGTCATGTGATCCCAGCTAAAGAGTAGCACAAGATAGATAAACTGGATAGAGACTGTACGTATTGTGTGTGTGTGAGTGTGTGTGTGTGTGTGTGTGTGTGTGTGTGTGTGCTGCGACTCACTCAGAGGTGGGCAGGGGCTCCTCCAAAAAGTACGGGTCCTGCATGGCCTGCTCTGATGTGATTCTACGGATGGGGTCCATGGTCAGCAGCTTCTGCAGCTTTAATGAATTGCACACAATGTCAGCCTCAGACAGGAAACCATTAATAGAAGGTGCATAATGACAAAGCACACTTCATTTATCATGGAGAACCAAACTATAGCTGCACGGTTGTCATGGATTTGACATCATAATAGTACTATAATATCTATAAGTTATGCAAATGACATGCAGTTGCCCCATAACTGAGGCATTTTAACTCACCAAGTGGAATGCTTTGCTGTCTGGTTTGACTTTATGTTTTTCCATGTACTTTATAAGGCTGCAGTTTGTGTATCTGTGACAGAGAAGGAGCAAATTACATTAATATCATGCCTTTAGTGCAATTACCCCATACAAGAACTACAGTTAGGTAAGAATTGTGAACAACTCTCAAAAATGTCTTTTTGCCAGCAGACATAGCACTTTACTTTGCTCCAACTTTGTTTCTGATCTTTAAGAAAACTGGGACAGTGGTGCTCTGCAGACTCACGTGTTCCTCCTGAAGTCTTTCATCAGTGTGGAGTGTTCTGGCATCTTTTTGATGTCCTCCCAGTCTTTATCTGTCAAATGAGGGAAAGACAGGATTACACAATGACACACCCTCCCTCCCTTCAAGAACAGATTATTTAGGTTATAAGGTCTGGATTACTTTTTTAAGCACAAATGCTCATGATCTCCCCACAACAACCCCTTGCTTCAAGTTAACTAGAGCATATTGAGTTTTGGTTTTGACTTTTGTTTTTGCATAACTGAAAATGATTTGCTCTTCTGCACATTTTTATACATTCACATCAATTATCTCTAAGCTTTTCAATAAAAACTTTAATTGCCACATTGCAAAGAGCTTGTAAAATTCACCCTGATTCAAAATTTGTAAGGCTTGGTTTCCCACAGAATCAAAACAAAATTCATCAGATGGACTGGTGAATTACATAAGCAGAGCAGCAGAGATGTTAGAAAGAAAAAAAAGAATCAGAGGCAGCTTAAGTGAACTGGAAAATATAGGCCAAAATGTAGCCCTGCAAGTAAAAGTTTCTCTGTTTGTGACTTGGCTTCAGCTATCGTGTCAGTAGATTGGTGTTCAGAGCCCACAGACCACATTATTGCCTAAAGAAAAAAGACCAAGGAAATAATCTGCCTCTGCTGGGAACAGAAAATGCTTATCTTTCCACAGCATTTTTCCATTGAAAAGGCAACACTGCAGCTGTGGCACTTTGGTATAATAGCAGCTGAACAGCATTAATATACAAACATTGTTTGGTAAATTGGAAGTACTTATTTCCCTTAATGTCACAAGTAATACATCCCCTTTTGAAGCAATTCAGTTGTAACATTAACAAATCAGCACGTATTTAATGACTTTAAATGGAGCGTTTCGCCCCAAAGTCTGGCAGCACTGGACTCTCACCAGCAGGGAAGCCCATGACGTTAAAGATGCGGTCCAGTTGGTCATGGTGGTAGGGGTTACTGGTCTTGATGTCCTCCTGGCGACAGTGGAATATGGGCTCAGACGTCAGCAGCTCCGCAAAGATGCAGCCAATCGCCCAGATGTCTGAAGGAAAAGCAGAGGGTACACTAACTTAAGCTCTCCCTAAAGTCAGCAGAACTGGTCGCACATGATCACACATGGGAAGCTGCACGGACGGATGGTGTTGCACAAAACTCACCGATGGCTTTGGTGTAGTGCCGAGCCCCCAGCAGCAGTTCAGGTGCTCTGTACCAGAAGGTGACCACCACAGGGTCGAGATCGGCTAAAGGCTTCAGCGGTGAATTGAAGAGACGGGCAAACCCCATGTCCGCTGCAGGATTGACATATATATTATTAGACATATTGTCAGTAATGTGCTAGCAAACTTAAACTATGAATGACATTTTAAAAAGGAGACATTATACGTACCAATCTTTACTCTACCCCTCTCTGGCCCTTCCCCCATCACTAAAATGTTAGCTGGTTTCTGAGGGGGGACAAGAGAAATACCAGCAATTGTAAACATGTTTCCACAGTTCAAATATTTCAAATCAACTGAGATTGATTCAGTTTAGCCCAGTTTTTGCTGCACTACAGTCCTGTATAAGGTGTGTAATCACAACTTTTTGTTGCTGCCCTCTAGTGGACAAATAAACCCACTGCATCCCACAAGAGAAGGTCTACCATTTCCATCTCATTTTCTCAGTCAGTGGATTTGAATGGCAGATAATTTGGCATTCAAATCAATTTGTAAACAAACTAGACTTATTATTAGTATTTCTAAATTTTTATTTTGCAGAACCAATTGCAACAGTAGAATGCATGCAAGTTTCCTTCAGATCACAAAATTAAAATTCAGATTTTATGTAATAACCTTCCACCAAAACAACTATAACATAAAATATTGTAGAGCAAGTGCATACAAGTGAACAAGATCGACTATCGATCAAATCTACACACAAAAACATGTGAAAACAGGTAGTTACAAGCCACTTCACATGTCTCTGACTTGATTCTCTGCCCAATAACAATCTTCCAATCTCTCATCAACTGTTGCCTTTTTTTCCCTTCTGTCTAAATATTTTCTCTCTCCCCTTCCCTCCCCAATCCTCTTACAAGGTCTCTGTGGAGGACCCAGTTGGCGTGGAGGTAATGGATCCCATCCAGGATCTGGTAGAGCAGAGACTTGACCATTCCTCTAGGTAGCTGAAGTGGCTTCTTGTTGGCCTTTGAGGCTCTGTGGAACTTAATAATGTGCTGCAGAAAGAAAAGATAATAGTTATTGTAATGTGTGTGCACACAATGACTGAAATCCATTATTTTGTGTAATTTTCTATGTTTGTGTGGTCACAAATGTAAGTTTATGCTACAGGCAAGATGAGTTAGGCTGATGTTTGTGTCATGTGTTTCCACTTCATTGGGAAGGGAATGTGCATGTTGCAGCTTTGTGGCAGAAAATGGCATTTCAATTCAGTTCTGATACCCTGCCAACTGTAACGCAGCAGAGGTTTGACTACTAAATGTTGAATACTTCTGTGTGTATGTGTGTTTTTTCATGAGACTTCGCAATGCATAATTAGCACCATTTTGAGTCTCCGTCTTTACAACTGGCTAATGATGAATGTGAGTGTATATGCATCAGAACACTGGGTAATTCTGCATTTGTGAATGTCTGTGCTTTTGTCCCTCATTTAAAAAAGGGAAATGTTCACATACTTGCAAAAGAACAGCAGAGTGCATTCACTTCTAATGCTAAAACCGTTTAAATTCATTATTCCCCTCCTTAATCTACACTCAATACCCCAAAATGAAAGCAAAAACTAGGATTTTTTGCAAATGTATTAAAAAGAAAAAACTGAAATATCACATTGACATAAGTATTCAGACCCTTTGCTATGACACTCAGTTTAGTTCAAGTGCATTTCTCTTGATCATCTTTGAGATGTTTCTATGCCTTGATTGGAGTCCATCTGTGGTAAATGCAATTGATTGGACATGATTTGGAAAGACATACCTGTTTATATAAAAGGTCTTGCATACATTGTCACGTCCTACCCAAGAAGGCTCGAGGCATTAATCGCTGTCAAAAGGTGCTTAAACTAAGTACTAAGGTAAAGGTCTGAAAACTTTACACACACATAAATGGGTGGGAATCTGCAGTATGCACGTGTGTTGATCTAAACTAATGATTAAAAATGAATTATACAGAAAATATCTACATGCATTCCAACTCATATTGAAATATTCAGTAGACAAGATTGCAATACGCTTGATAAGTCATGCCACGCAGCTCCAGTGTGTGTGTGTTGTGTGTGTATTTTACCCAGAGATCATGTTCGGCGTAGTCAAAGAGCAGCCATACTTTACGGTCTGCATGTGACAGGAAAACCTTCTGCAGTGAGATGACATTGGGGTGCTTCAGCTCCCGCAGCAGCTGCAATATACAAACCCACTCAGAGGACCGTCCACACACTCTCATGGCAGAAATCATGAATGACAAATTTGTGCTAATTAATGCATGCATTAAATGCTAAAACTGCTGATGAATTTACTGCACTGATTACTATAAATAATACAAACAGGAGGTGGACATGATATCACCTGTAGAACTGAATGCAATATAATAAATATAATAATTTTGCAAAAAACACATTTAGGTGTTTAGGCATAGGGTGTTTGAGGGCACAGTTTATATTAAAGTATATTGTGTCTACCATCTGTATGCATTACATTAATGTCTATTTTCTAATTTGTCTTCTGTAATTCTTTCTAGCTCTTGTGCTTTATATGTCTATTGCCTACTACTTAACCAAAGCTAATTTGTGAAGGTGATTCGGACATTACATAAACCACCTAGGAATGGTATGAGGGTGTTTAACAGGGACCAAACAAAAAGGCACAGAGTAAGCCAAGCTGTTCTTACTGCAATCTCTCTGCAGGCTGACATGGAGATGCCAGTGCCTTCAATCTGCTTGAGGGCGTAGTCTTTATCATCCTTCCTACAAACAGAGAGAGGCAGAGCAACGTCAACACCAGACCAGACTGCGGGCCCCATGAGAGCTGTCTGAACAGAAACATAAAAGGGGGGCACTTGGCAGCTGGCACAGGGACTCTGAGAAGAGGCCGAGTTGCATTACCTCCAGATTTGTGTAATCAAGCTCACCTCTGAGGCTCAAAACAATAGAGGGGGAGAGGAAACAGGCCCTGTCTGGCAGCTGGCAAGGGACAAACAGAGCACTGGGACTGGCTCTCACTTGAATGAATTGGGTATAACCCCTCCCTCTCCCTGGCCTAAATCATCTCATAAACCCATGCTTTGTGCCTCCTCAGGCCTCATCCAACTGCTGCAACACAAATTAGCTCACAGAGTCTCATAAACAGCAGCCTCTTAAAGTGAACACAAACATCTTTAAACACTTTAGGGCTCTCTTGTGCGGTTCTGGCTGCCAGTATGTCCGGGTAGTGATAATGGGCTTAGTATGGGCCTAGTATCTCAAGCTGCCTTCAGCTCTTCACAGCTCTGATCCAGACACACTTCAGACTGTTACATGGCTTGCATTAGAAGCAGTTGGAAAAAGGGAAACAAATAAAGGGTTTAGAAATGAAGGTGGGTGGCACCCTGGTGGCCTAGGGGTGCTGACCATGAACCTCAGTGTCTATGGTTCTGGTCCATCCGGTAACCTTTGTTGCATGTCATTCCCCATCTTTCCCTCCCTTTATTTCACGTCATCTCTCCACTGTTAACTGAAAGGCAAGAAATGCAAAAAAGCACTTAAAAAAAGAAATGAAGGTGAGCTGAGGTTAAAAGTAAAAGAGGACAAAAAAAAGAGCATGAAAGCACCAAACATGTAGGCATGTTAGATTATAGATTATATAATAAACACGACTAAACACTGTTTCAGTACAAAAAGCAGTTTAACTTTGCTTCGATAGCTTTTCCAAAATACTAGAACAGCAAGCAAAAGCCAGATTCCTCTACGAATTAACCATTTTTAGCCTTCTGGGTGACGGCAAAATTCCTATAAGTTGGTGTAGATATTTACCTCGAGTATGATAAAAGCACCCCCCCCCCCCCCCAAAGGAGGGCCACTGAGACCACTAACAAGTGCTTGCACATGCACCTGCTGCATCTTACATTTACCACACCACCTACATAAGCTCTGTTTTACTAAATATAATAATGCCTACTGCTGAGAGAAATGTTTTAACAAAAACAACACAGCCACATGTCACTAAGCTTCATCAGCATCCCGACAGCCCCTTCGCGTCGTTTTATTACCCTCATGTCTCTACACAAATCCCTGACAACGTGCCTCCTCCGCCAGTGGCACACGGCTCCGGCCTTGAGAAGGGGGGAAGAAATGAGACGAGAGACGTAACTAAAGCGTATCTGGGGTGCCGGTGAAGGGTCCCCTGGCTGGAGGCCTCGCTGGCCACCAACTCACCCATCTTTTCTCTTCGCCTTGTAGACATGACCGTAGGTGCCTCTTCCCACTTTGCACCCTTCGTACTCAAACAGGTCCTCGACACGCTCCCTCTCGCCGGTCAGCTTGACTTTAAAATCATAGTCCATTTTTCACCACTGCTCGGGCTCCTTCCTTTCTTCTTTCTCTTTCTCTTTTTCTTTCTTTAAAGCGTCGCTCGGGAGGCGACCAGGCTACTCCGACGAGCTCGGTTTGGTAATTCGGCTAGTCGCCTTTCCCCCAGCGCGGCTCTTTCTCCCCTCAGCCCAGCTTCCACATCGAGATTTCGGGTCAAATCGTCCGCACCGGAGAGGGTGCGCGGTGCTCGGCGACAGTCCGGTGGCGAACGAGCCCGGGATTTGGTCCCTTTCTGTCGCTGCTGCGTTTCTCCCAGCCGGTACCTGCTCCGAGGAGACGCACTTCGCTCGGCAACGGCGGCGTACTCGCGCACGGCACTGTCGCAAAAACGTCGCGAAGCAGGGACGGAGCTAAAGAAAGCGGGTAGAGAGATTACACCACGTGGAAATACATAATGTGCAAATTAGAGATGATGTATAAATATATTCAGTCACCACAACGGTGTGATTAAAATGTATATACCTGTTTTGTCACGTTGTGGCATATTTACTGCTGTAATACAGGCACATGAAGAGATTGTGTTGTCTATTCCTAAAAGGTATTATACTAATTAGAAATACTAGTTTATTTGCACCTTTGCAAGGCTGTTTTAGGATTTGGTTTCAGACGTGAGCTCGTCAGTTTTGGGTGATACGGAACTCACTCAAGTCCTGCACTTATGGAAAAGGGCTTTTAATACCACGATGAAAAATGTTGCGTTGAAAGTAAATGCATTCAAAATGTAAAAGATTTGCCGTTGAAATGTAGCTGATCCAAAGTGTAGTTTCACAAAATCGATGAAATTATTTTGGGGGGAACAAACTTCCGAGCTGTGTTACCTAGGAACCGATGTGCCCAGGGGGTTGTTTCTGACGGACTGGATAATGTGGCACCTCCGGTCCCATCTTGGTTTGAGAGCGGAGGGAGAGCGACGCGAACCGTCCATATTACCGCTGCTTTGTCAGGTAGTAAGTTCCTTTCGGCGCCATTGTCATCTCTGTTAAAACCACGCTGCTGTCACGCGTAAAGCCCCGTGTGCGCCAACTGCTCCGTGAAACCGTTTGTCGCGTTTATATCCGAGGAGTTATTCGGCGTCGACGGACGCTGGCGTTAGACGTGCTAACGCGCTAGCGCTCGGTTAGCATCTAAAGCGTTGCGCATTCAAGAATTGCACTTCGCGCGCTTGAATTGTCCGCAAAACTGACTGCTGCGCTCGGGCGGCAACGCAGTCAGTCGCTGCCAGACGCGAGCGCCTCGTTTGTCCAGTTCTGCCATAAAAGCTGGCGAGATTCTTTGTCTTTCCTCCTTCGCCCTGCGTTTACATGGAGGAGACCTCCGCGCAGTCCGCCGCGGCCCGCCTTCGGAGAGCGGTGATTGGACGCTCGGCGTGTCCGTCACCAACGCGAGGCCGGTGATTGGTGGACAACCAGGATGACAACGCCAGTTTTGTTGCTTTATTCCCCTGCCTCCAACATGGCCTTCCGTAGCTCCTGTTGTAACGTGGCTAATATTAGCTCACATGAAAACTACGTTGTTGTCGGGGTGCGTGCTGGCTGTTCCTCACAGCGAGTGTATTGAGCGTTTATCCACACGTTAGATTGGATGAACGCACGGCGCTGGTCTTCAGGCTAAACGTTAGCGAGATCACTGTGGCCTCGCTCAGTGTCTCGCTGGTGTCTTCAGATAGAAAATGGATGGCGTTGTCTTAACTGTCGTCCTTGGCTAGAGATTAGTCACTGTAAAGGCTAAGGTAATACAACCCAGGAAGTGCATGATGCATAGCCGAGAAACACGTTTGTTCTGTATATTTCCAGAAGAGAATCAAATGGCCATTGGCTTGTTTTGTTCTTGAGCAATATATTGTATGACATATGAGCATGTCCACTTGAACCGTGGAGTTGCGGAGGCTCCGTGTGACTTCAGCCCTTATTTTTTTTAATGCTAAATGTAAAGCTATTCCACCCCTGACTGACACCCCCACTCATCTGTCTGCCAGCACTTTTCACGGTGATGGACCCTCCTGGTGGGGGAGACGAACGGCGGAGGCAGGCAGAGCGTCTTCGACGGGAGGAGGCATACTATCACTTTATTAATGAATTGAGTGAAGAGGAGTATCGCCTAATGAGAGACGGCAACCTGCTTGGCACCCCTGGTGAGGAGAGAAGCGTCTTGCTATGTTAACACGCTGATTGGAATTGCCTTTGTAGCCTTTCTTCACATATATTCTAAGCATATGTAGTTTACAAACTACTCATTATGTCACAGTGTATGATGTCGATAATCTGCTCTATAGGAGCAGGGACAGTTCTTCATGACCCACTGCTGCTCTTCATGTGTTTCACAGGGGAGGTGACTGCTGAGGAACTCCGGCAGCGTCTTGATGGAGCAAAAGAGCGCATGTCATCGCAGCCCCGTACTGAGCAGCGCTCGCAGACTGCTGATTCCGGAGAACAGCAGGGCAGCAGCGGTGAGGGAGAAGAGAGAGGGGCCGGAGGGAGACGAGGGGCAGGTAGGGAAGGGGGGGGGGGGACTCGTCTCTATCTGATCTTTCCAAATCTGGATTTCACTAGACATGATGCCATATGGCTTGGGTTAAGTCACTACTGATTAACTAAGAAGCCAAAAAACATCACATTATAATACAACACTATGTTTTAAGACTGGACTTCAAGAACTGTAAAACAGATGATAGTTTTCATCATAAATTCTGTGAAACTGGATTATTATGAAGCACTTACTGAGTGCTTCTGAAACGTTTTTCATACATTATTTGGGACAAATGTCGATGAATCTTTTATTTTAGTTTGACATAAGCTTTGGCAAGGTTTAAAAAAAGGTTACAGCACAGTTTGTTCAACTGTGAGTCTGGTTTAGCCTGGAAGTAAATATAGTGCTGGCCTTGAGTGAGGTATGATACAAAACTGTCAGTGTTGTAAGTGGACATTGGGGAAAAACAGCAATCTTTTTATTGGTGTTTTCCTGTACAAAATAATAGATTTTGGGGTGAATACATGTTAGTTTACAGTCTTACCCATATTTGTTTTTTACAGGGGGCACAGAGCCCGGAGCAGAAACCTCTAATGGTGACTCATTACTGGAGTGGCTGAACACTTTCAGACGCACTGGTAATGCTACTCGCAGTGGGCAGAGTGGCAACCAGACATGGCGTGCCGTCAGCCGGACCAACCCTAACAGCGGAGAATTCCGCTTTAGCCTGGAAATCAACATCAACCATGATCAGCCAGAGCCAGGGGAGCATAATGACACTGCGGACACTGCAGAGCTGCCAGTGACTTCCCCGAACACAACTTCACCCTCTATACGTACCGCCTCCTCTTTCTCCAACCCTCACCCTTCAACCACGCCTAGGCCAGCTCCGTACCCCACCCCCCGCCCAGCCCTCAGTAGGAGGATGCAGACACGGCGTACACGCAGCAGCACTACCACTCTTTCCATGAGCCCCCCTGCACTTCCTGCACCAGTGGCCGCCCCAGCTGCTGTTCAGAGGAGAGGTGCCACTTTGCACTTAGCGCCACCTCCCACTGTTCCCAACCCTCCTCTTGATCAAACTACACCTTCGCAACATCAAGCCCCGAATGCTGAAGTAGAGCAGGGCAGTGATGATATGTCTGCTTCTATAGACTGTCCCCGTGTGTCACCCCAATCTGGGTCTCAGGCCCCAGCAGTGGGACATGAATCACGTGGCAGTAGGACTCGATCACGTGGTCGTGCACGCAGGGCTGCAGCAGGGGGTGGGGTTTCATCCCGCTTGTCAAGGCGAAGTCGTTCCCCCTTGCACAGAGTACCTGTTGCCAGTACCACTCCACCATCAAGCAGTGGCGTCGGTGGCTCTAGCATCCACACTGTTGAGCCAGGCAGTGGCACAAGCTCTGTTTCCATGGAAACAAGGGAGGCTGTGGCAGAACCTGCAGCTCTTACAGAGCCAGCTGTAGAAACAGGAGAACGCGAGAGTGAATCGCATGTAATAGGAGCAGGAAGTTCAGCGGTGCGACGGCACCCAACCATCATGTTGGACCTGCAGGTGAGAAGGATTCGACCCGGTGAAAACCGTGATCGGGACAGCATCGCCAGCAGAACGCGTTCTCGTGCCCGTGTTGCTGAGAATACTGTCACATTTGAAAGTGACAGTGGTGGATTTAGACGCACCATCTCCCGCTCTGAGAGAGCTGGGATCCGCACCTACGTGAGCACTATCCGGATTCCACTGAGGCGCATCAGTGAGACAGGCCTGGGGGAGCCCAACTCCACCGCCCTGCGTTCCATCTTGCGCCAAATCATGACAGGATTTGGGGAGCTGAGCTCCCTAATGGAGACAGAGGCTGATTCTGAAACTGTTGCACCTAGCCACACAGATGCTAGTGCTACAAATAGTAACACCAGCCCAGCCAGTCGTCTACATACAAATGAGAGCACAGCTGGCCAGGTTGGTACAGGTGGGGTAGATCAGGAGAGGGTGGGGCTGGTGGGAGGTGAGGAGGACCAAGGTGGGCAGGCCAGGCTTGGAGGAGGGGTAGTGAGCACCACAGAGGGACGGGCCACCAGCAGAGACACCAACAACCTGGTAGAAAACGGTACTCTACCCATTCTGCGGCTGGCACACTTCTTCTTGCTCAATGATGAGGAGGATGATGAACACCCTAGGGGCCTGACCAAAGAGCAGATTGACAATCTATCCACACGTACCTATGGTCAGGCCAGCCTGGAGGGGGAGATGGGTCGTGCATGCAGTGTCTGCATCAATGAGTATGCCCAGGGCAACAAGCTGCGTCGCCTTCCCTGCTCCCATGAATTCCACATCCACTGCATCGACCGCTGGCTCTCCGAAAACAACACCTGCCCCATCTGCAGGCAGCCCATACTCGCAGTGCATCATGACTGACCTATTTGCTGACAAACGCAACTATCAAGTTCCTGGCTGGCTGAACTGAGCAGACCCAAGTGGGCTTTGCATGTACATAGCGCTTTCATGGTTTAATTTCTTTGAAAATATCCATTGTGTTGAAGGTTGAACCAAAAGTGCAGACAAAAGAAACTATAAATGCAGAGAATTAACAAAACTTTATTTTTTTAGATTCTTTGTTTTGAGCAACTTAATGTTTTATTTTCTTTTTTCTGTGACCTGTTTCACTGGTCTCAAAGCTTCAGAGGCCCATGTCAATGGATGGCATTAATGCTTAAGGAGCTCCTGTAGCCGCTGCTGACTAGTCTCACTTTAACTCTGTAATGTCTGATACGTGTGACGTCTCTTTGTCACAACTAAACTACATAAATCACTTCTAGACTTGATTTATTCAGTATAAGCTGTAAATAACTCACCACTGCTTGTATTTAAGGGTTTTGAAGCAAGACACTCCTCACAGACCATCTGTTTAGAATGGAAGCAGGAAACCTTCTGGGTTTTTTTACATTCACCATTTTAAAGCTTCGACATCATTTTAAAGTGTCCCTTTACAGTTGGTTAAGAAATGTATGATTTATTGGGATGTGTATGAGCTATGTATTTAATTTTGAAATAAGATTTATTCTGTACGTCTAGTAATATTTGTTTAAGCCCTCTCCATACACTTCCCATCTAATACAGAATTCATCCATAAAAGTCACCCACTAAACGCAGCCACTTCATTACTATAACCCATGTGAGCAACACAATTCATGAAATGCAGAAGGCATGTGATAATCAGGAATTCAGAGTTGTAATTTAGTATGAGTTGTGCAATATGAAGATAAAAGACAGTATTGTTTTGCTGTTCATTGTTGTTTACATTGTAATGCCTGATTGTCCTCTCCACTTAAAAACACTTGTTTACCCTGAAATTAATGTTTCCTCTTGGTTCCTGTTGCTGTTTCGGATCCATACCTGACAGACACCCCTGGAATCTGTGTCATGAAGTTGTATTGAGTAGTTAGCCTGATACATCTGCTGAGCAAAAACCTGGAACATGGAATTAAAAAATAAAAAACAGATTTTCTAGAGTTTTTACAAATGTCCAGCTAACTCTGAAATCCTTCTTCATGAGATAGGTGCTGGAAAATGATTGATGTTTGGAGCATGTGCTGCAGCTCTGGCTCCAAAACTACATTTTCTGCTAGTGAGAATCCGTTAACAGCACATTTCTTTCTAATTGGGTCTTTTGCAGTGCAATAGTTGCAGCCTATTTCATTTCCAGTACCAGTGCAACACCTTAATGAGGCAGTGTTAGTAATATGATGTACGCGCTTTATGATTTGTTTTTACATTACATGCACAGATATTGGCATTTCTAGTGTAGCATAGGTGGATTGTTTAGCTGAACCACCTACTCAGTGTGTTGCCACCAGGGTCACTTTGTACATCAACAACAGTACACAGGAGCTACAACAAATCTGCAGTTAACATGTCACTAATAAATGATGCAGTATAATATGTCGGAATGTATGAGAGTGGGGTAAGTGCGTATGGTTTAAATGTGTGTGCATGTGAGTGTGTGTGGGTGGGTGCTGAAGGAAAGGTCCGATGTCCAAGTAAACCTGGTTCTCCGAAAGCTTCTGTTCAGCCAGTGTCCACCTCGGAGACTTGGAGAAGGTTGTGGCCACTCAGTTCAGAAGTGAATATTTATTCTGTTCCTATTTAATAAGATGGAAATCAACTTTTGAAATATGAATATGTGTTATGTTACAATGTGATGAGAGTAAATGAAACAGTTAAGATTAACATGTTACTATGTAATAAAATGAAGACATGGGTTTTCTTCTCTGCTCCTTAACAATGGAATAAAATACAGCTTTGTTATGCCTGGAAACCTGCTGTATATACATGTGTTTGTGTGCGTGTGTCACTGTTGGGGTGAGTGTTGGCTAAATACTCAGACTGTGTATTAACGTAACGTTATTCCTTCCTCGTGCCCACCACGTTTGGGTTAATGGCTAATTTTTGAAATAAGAAATAACCCATTATTCCTCACCAAATGAAAAGTTGAGTTTCTAAACAATAAAACGCACCCTCAATCCAGTACACACAGCCCATGGTATGACCACCAGCTAATGTTAGCAAACGTTAAATAGATGTTGCTGTTATTAAGTTAATTTTATGACTAATGACTCTTCTCTACTGGTGCTAGGCCTACTTTTACACTCCGTTTTACCATTTACTGTTATCCCATTTTCCTTAAATGATTAGCAGGTGTAAAATAAACGTTGTATTTTCTGGTAGAGAGATATTTCAGTCTCCTCCAAAGCAAATTATTTAATAAAAACTGCAAACTACAAATATCTTTACAGCTTTTTTCAGGGATCTTATTTTTTTGATGGGTCTTCTAAAAAAAAAAAAAAACCTCAAATTCTTCCACTCACTCTTAAATATTGGCAAATTGATAAAATAACATTTCTAAAAGTAGTCTTAATAATAATCTTAGTTTTAGTTGAATCATATTTTGCGTCCAGAGGCCGGTGCGCGCATGCACATCATCACACGATGCGCGCCCCCGTGGCTCCACTGAACGGGCACCAGACTGTCATAAAGCCAGACAGGACAGGGGCGGAAGTTTGACTGTTGCCTTTCAAAATAAAGGTTTACTGATACAGTACAATAAAGTAGGCTATTTAAATTATACCGTTGTACTCACTTGTTTAATGCAAGGTTGTAACTAGCAATTGTTTTCAACATCAATTAATCTTCCATTTACTTTCTCAAATGATCAAGTCATTGTTTGGTTTATAAAACCTCAGAGAATATTGAAAAATGGCCTTTACAATTTCCTGGACACCAAGTTGACATCTTCGTGTTTTGTCCCATGAAAAGTCAAAACAATAGTATAAAACAAAGAAAAGCAACAAACCTCACAACTAATAGGCTGGAACTAGTAAATGTTTGGCATGTTGTTTTGACAAATGATTTAAAGGATTAATTGATTACCTTCTTAACAAATTACCCCATTTGTGAAAATAATATAGTGACACAAAGGCAATTTAGATGCTTGTGTATATCTTGAGTTCTACAGTAAGCGGTGGCACCTTTGCCTGCCTGTTTCCTCTATCCTGTTCAGCTTTTACTGAGCTGTACATGTTGTGCTGAAATATTAAATGTTTTTTAAAAAAAAGGTAAACTGTGCCACCTAGGAAATCTTGTAGTAATTATGTGGTTGTGTATGTTATGGTAACTGAAAGCAATTAAAATATATTAACCTGATGAATATACCATATTTTGCTAGAAAATATTTGTTTTAATGAAGTAGCCTGTAACTTTAATCCAGCTAATGTGGCTAAACCTAATCCTATCTTCAATTGTACCATTACGTGATTAAACTGCGAATCTTGACAGGAAAAAAAAAATCGCATTTCAATTCATTACATTGACGATTGATTCCCTTGAGTCATTACGCTAACGTACTTTATTTTGAAAGCAGTGACCGGAAGTAACACATTCATTATTCCGTCTGACTTGACGCTGGCTGAAGCTGCCCTCTACAACATTACCTCCGCGGTCCATCCGAGAAACAATGATCCCCGAGCAGCAGCCGCGGCCGCAGCCTGGGCCCGGAGCAGCATTCCCCTGCTCTGTCGGTGAGCCATGAGCATGCCACCGCTCCGGCCTCCTCGTCCCAGCCTCACCGAAACTCGTTCACCACCAGCAAGATGTATTTCAACCGGAGAGCCAAGAAGATACACAGTGAGGGAGGTAAATAGAAAACAAATTCAATCTATGCTCGATCGTGGTCCCGCCCGCCGCTTGATTCGTGACATGTCTCTGTAAAATCGTGTTTATCTCAGTGTTAATAATTAGGCCTGTCATTATAGAGGATATGGAGGATATAGCGGCCTGTATATTCTCGTGCGTATTTGATATGTGCTTGGCATAATAACGGGGTTCGGTATTGTCCGGGACTGCGGCACGCGTGTAGGGTGACTTGCTGTGCCGGTGTTTATCCTCCAGCCTCGCTCATTTTTTTGGCACCGTTTGGAGATGCAAGGGCAAGCAGACTGCAGGTGCCTGCTTGCCTCAGGTAGCACCGTCTGCCCTTTGCGTAAACTGGTATTTTCTATAGATAAGTGCAGGGATCCGTTCCGTAGCTACCTTAACGTCACGAAAAGATAACAACATATTTATTCTTGATAGGATGAATGTGAGTGTTTTGTGTGACCTTATCACTATTTATGGAATGTACTGTATTTCCCATGGCATCATTGTGGTATTATATAATTTGGTTGCAACAGCCTCTTGTATCTAGACCTCCTGAGTTGCGTCATTTGGGAAATTTTACAAGTTATATAAGTTATTTTGCATTTCAAACGTCCGACCCAACCGCCTATAGATCAGTCCGAGAACAGCCAATTACCTCGCAGACTTAAAAACCACGTGACCTTCTAAAGAGCGCTCTTTATTCTGAGCCCGTCGGGAAGTGAAACTCACCTCACCTTAAGGCCATCCACATCCAGAGCCTGTATTGGCATCACAGAATTTTACATGTGTTGGAAATAAAAGGGATGGTTCAGGCTGTTGCACACAGGGCCTGTGTCAGCTAGATGCTGTATGAACCAAGGCTCTTTAAATAAATCTCCCATGACAGACTGTATAGTGAGGGCCATAGTGTCACTTTTTGGGAGAAGACACCTCATATTCTCCTCAGAGTAGGAGCTGGAGGGAAGATGGGGATGTTTAAACACGAGATTGCATCGTTGATTGTCCTGGAAAAGAGGAGCATATGTTTGGCTCATCCGGTGGCTTTTAATAGTGACTGGCACATATTGTCGGGCTGCTTTGCCGTTGTGTGTGTGTGTGTGTGTGTGTGTGTGTGTGTGTGTGTGTGGCTTCATGCCTCATGCAGCTTCCAGAAATAGAAAGCAGGGCAAAATGTGAGCAGAGATGAGCGCCAACTGGGCCACGCTGTCTTCAGGCCAGATTTTCCCAGATATTTATTTGTTGGTTAAAAAAAATACACCACTGGATCTTCTGACACTGGGCAGCACATTTATGCAAGAAGAAAGGTCAAAGGTTAAAAGCGTTTCGCACCACTTTCAAAAGGTGCATACGTTTTTTTATATCTCTCATCATATTTGTATTTTTTGTTTAAATAGAATATCAGATGGCCTCACAAATGACTCCCACTGCTGTTGTCAGTTGTTTGTTTAAGATGTCTGTTATGCGATATTGACCCAGCCATGCAGCAGAGCTTCAGTTAAGAGATTCATTCATTTCTTCTCGTTTGTATCAGAGGAATTGATGTGGGACTTTCACTAACTTTAGTGGATACATTTTTGGTTTCATGCGGTCTAAACGTTGTATAAGAGTGTTGACCACTGACATATTTAAAGCACAGGATGAATGTGGATGGGTATTCCAGTATGAGTGTCAGTCGGTATGCACATGTGTTCCCTCCTGGATTCTCCATGCTGCCTTTACTGTAATCTCTTGGAGCTTGACCTCTTGATTCTTTGCTCCAGTTAGCGAGCTGCCACATCCCTGGTGATGACGTCTGCTGCTATGCCAATCTATCACATTTACTCACACACTCTCAAACACATTCACACACAGGAATAATTTTATTTGTTTTTATTTAAGAAGACCATAAATAGTGGGTGATACAAACACTGACCAACATTTGAGTATTTTGTCATGTTTCAAATTGCACCTTTTAAAACACATAAAACACTTCTCACATTGGTTGACAAAAATAACATTATACAATAGAAAAAAATGTATTTTAGCATTATGTCACAATATAAAGCTAGACAAACTGTACTGAAGATGTCTTACAGTGCAGATTGTCCTGAACATCCCACAGGGTTTGTATTTAAATGTAAGGGCACACCTTGTCCCAGTGTTGGTGTGTCTAGTTTATGCGAGTCATGCAGCTCAGCCAACTGTCAACAATACATCTGTTTTGGAAAGATAATGACTGGTCGTCATGGCCATTTGGGAGATAGAGGCCTAACAAATTGTAGCAATAATGTATTTACATAAGCTGGACACAGGGGGGCACTCCAGGGCAAGGATACATTTCACAAGTCCATTTCTGTGTGCAACTCTTCAGGTCTACATCTTTCATATGCAGGCATGAATCTCATCTCACTATTAATGCTTGCAGCGACAGGCACATACAAACACATTTACAGTTCAGTTATTGACACATAGATGTGTTGTGTGCGGTATGTCTATATTGACTTGTTGTCTTGTGTGTGTTGTTTTCTCCCGCCGCGGCCTCTCTGGTGCCCA
The DNA here is from genome assembly GCA_005408345.1 of Macquaria australasica. NCBI lineage: Eukaryota > Metazoa > Chordata > Actinopteri > Centrarchiformes > Percichthyidae > Macquaria > Macquaria australasica. Next base: position 1,790,565 of record SEMN01000019.1, on the reverse strand, counting down.
CAGAGCAGTTAGTGTTGACCACCATTAGGCAGGAGGCTTCTGAACTGCAGGACCCAGGCCAAGGCACCGGCGCTACCATGCGTGCCTGCCTCACAGACAGGTTTGACAAAAGTGAGTTTGCTCGAATTAGACTGGATGACGCCCCATTTGTGTCCGGAGTCCCAAGGTGCATGCGGCCATGCGCAACGGCTTGGAGCAGGTGTCTCCCAACCCCCGGCCCTCAAGAGCTACAATGTCTAGCTACTTACTAGAGTGTCTCTGTTTCTTGTATGAAAAGGTTGAGACATGATATTACTGCTGTGTGGACCCTGCATAATCTGTAGCTCCTTGGGGCCTGGAGTGATGAATGCTGAGCAGGAATTAACCCTCTCACTGCATGTGCTTGTAGATAGTTGGGTGACCACTCATGTCAGACCGTGCTGATGGAGACAGATCGATACGCACTGGGGTCTCTAAGCAACACTTTCAATGTGAATACATATGCTGCATGCTGTGGAACACAACACATGCATGTATGGACATGGCATGCCTGAACAGAGCATGTACATGAACACTGCTGCATGCATGTATAACACATAAGTGACTGTGAGCTGGATTTAGAGAGGGGCTTGGGGAGTAGCTGCATGATGGTGTTGTGCATGTTTTCTGGCATTAAAAGATGTATGTTCACCTGTGTGTGTGTGTGAGAGAGTGTGTCCATAATGCAGTGTCAATGTGTGTGTGTGTGTGTGTGTGTGTGCATATGCATACATTTGTGTAACGTGTGTTTGTGTGCGTGTTGCAGTCTCACCTGTAGGATTAGCAGGTTATGGATTAGCAGCAGGTGAAGTTGCAGAGCAGACACAGAGGGGATTATCATGCTTGCTCACTTGGCCCGTAAGAGGCTTTCTTGCCTTACTTCCTACTCCGTTACAGTGGCAAATGGACTCACTGGGCCCGCTTGAGACTAGGTCAACCAGGACCTGCAAATAGGGCCTGCGGGTCACCTAGGAGACCAGGACAGCCATGGGACGTAGGGGTCACCCAAGCAGGACACGCTCTGTCGGTAATGCTTTTCTGACCAAACAGCACGATTGTGGGCTGGACAGAGGCATGTGGGGCAAATGTTTTATGTGTTTTTATTTTTTTATTTATTTAATTGAAGATGTTGAAATAAGTGATGTGGTTGTGTGGTTCATTGTTTAGCTCAGAACACTTTGACAGGTCCTGTGGCTGTTAGAGGATTAAAACCTGAGACCTTGCTGTTACAGGGCAATGATTCCAAAACTTTGTGGCCAAGAGAGGAAGACAAAATGTGCTGGGATCAAATATGCACAGTATATGTAATATACTCCGATTTGCCATGCACATTCAGCTGTCCAAATGCATTTGCATCTAAAATGTTTTGACAGTGGAAACAGCCAAAGTATCTATAGTTAGTGTGGCTAGTGGAGGTGGGAGTGCTTCGACAGCTGGGGATATTTGTAGCTATTCTACTATAACTGCTGTTACCATATTTCCTGTCTGGCTCATTTCATCTCTGGGTGTTTGGAAGACGGTGCATCTCTATTAGACATGATTGAATTAAGCATGTAAGCATCTCAAAAGCTATGTTTGTGCCATTTAAAATACAATTCTGGCAGTCGCGCTAATTGAGACAGCCGCTGAGGGATATGCCGTGACAGTGGCTGACTTGTGAGTCGTTTCTCGAGTGAAGGATGGGGAGCAGCACCAAGGCAGTGTGTCCAGTGAAATATACTCTGCCATACTGGAAAATGTAGATTAATTATGTAGCTTGTCGCTATCCATTATTCAATAGCCTAGCCTGCTTTTTAACAGTAAAAGTTTGGCCTCAGGCCAGGGCAGCTTGGGCTCAGCCTAAAACATGAAGTTAATACTCAATTTTAGGATAGTATGAGGCTTGTGATTAGTGACATCTTCTTCAAATGACATGTATGATGAATGTAACTGTCTGCATTTTCAGACTGCATTGCCCTTGTTCAACAGGTAATTTTATCTGCCCTCTGTGTAAAATGTGTTTGGCTTAATAGGTTTCTAAAATCACAGATATTCATGGTAGAGAGATAGGAAAAGGGCTATTAAGCTTCTCTACATAATGGACAGAGGTTGGCTAATTAATGCATAGGATTGTTTTTAAGAAAGGGGTCACATCTTGTTTAAGCCTCACCAATCAAATGGGTAGCTGGTAGTATCTTGCGAGCAGGGTATGAGATCAGAGTGTTTGTTGAGGGCGGATCAGTCTAGTCTTACCTGTTCTGGCCGCAGGTTATCAGACCTATGGTACCTGTCCGGCTTGCCTGGGTGCTTCATATGTAATTGACCTGGCTGTGCATAGCTGGGGTTTCTGCTGACTCATCTGTGGCGCATCAGTACTGAGTTAAGGCGGTGACTGCACCTCTACTCCATCAGAGATGAGTAACCGAGGCATTGATCTCCTCAGAAATGAATCAGAGCCGAAGTGGGCTGCTGAGAAAGCCATTATTGATCTGCTTGGAAAGGCAGTGGAGGTAAATAAGTAAATAATTCTCCAAGAACAGAAATAAGCAACAAGGTATAGAAAAAGAAGATAATTCATGAGGAAGAGAGACAGGTATAAAAAGGAAAGAGAATTGCTTCTGACAGAGAAGCAAAAAGATGACATTACAGGTTACAATGTGCATTGCCCTTCACTACATTTAACCTTGTATCATCCTTAATCATTTCCTTACAATCACTTGTTATCTTGATTGACCCCAGTGCTGTTTGCGGTGTGGAGTGCTGAGCTGTGATTGTGACTTATAGCTCTGTTAGGTCTGGAGGTAATAGCCTGGTCAGAGCTATAGAGATGAGAGATAGGCTGCTTATTATCATTTTGCTTGGATAGACTTTGACCCTTGCTCTCTGTCTTGTGCAGACATTTTGTGGGCTGGTGTGTAATAGCACTATACTAAGGTTGGAGTTTTTGACAGTGTTTAAGTGCTTAAATTCTCGAGCAGGTTTCTTGTACAAAGGTAGAATGGCAATGAAGTGTATTACAAGAAAAAACTGAAAGTTTAAATCTTATAAATGCAAAAACCAAAGAAAGGCCTCCCCTTCAAATAACCCCCAGTTGCACTCCACACACCTGCACAAAATATGAATGATTGTAGCTGTTTCCTGTAAACACACAATCTAATGTCTCTTTCAATGGAAACGTGTCAAGAGTGAAGATAGCACATCCAGAAGATAAGCCTGACTGGCCTCTGTCTGGGCCATTTTGCAATTCCTCGGGTACTTTAGAACAACAAGCTTGAGTAGAACATAATGATATTAACCCAGTTTTGGTTATTGATGAGGGGAGAGAATGACTCGTCTATTGTAGGATTGTAGTGCTGCAGAAATAGAGTTTCAGGCCTGTGGAAATTCAATCATTTAAACCCTGGCAGTGCTTATTCTTTTCTTAATTATTTATGCAATTAGCCTGTTGTTTTTCACGGACTCACCCACAGACAGACACACACAATGCACAGATCCCAAGAAATGATCCAACACTCGCATACAAATAAGAATTACAATAACCCCATAATACATTTTAGGAGAAGTGCTCACTGTATATTAACAATTAAGCACCACAGTCACACTTTAAGGGCTTGTGGGAATAGTATTAACAGAATAATTACAGGATGACTTACTTGATACATGCATTCTCGACACTATTCTATTTTGCCTTACTGGAAATGCACAAACTATCTGCATCTATTCAAACTAAAGAGAACGATATGAAGAGCAGAAACCTGTAGTAAGTGAACACTGCTGTTGCACAGGCATCACAGTGGAGTGGAAGCGACGCGAAGTGATCTCCTGATGGATGGCTCCTGCCTCAGGGATGTCATTTGACCCATCTGTGCCTGACCACAAGACCTTAAGGCGATATCGGGCTTCTGGCCCTTTAAAAGCGGATCCCCGACTTTGCCCCTCCGCAGCACTGAAGGAGCTCCATATGGCTTCCTCTTGTTGTCTGGACTGGCAGCAGTGAGCCGCTCAGCATCAAATTGGAGGGAGGAGATCGTCCAAATCGCGCCCGATAAAGGCTTCCCGAGGCGGCAGGTGGCCAGATGACACCGCAGCGGAGCTTGGCGGGCCAGTATCTTTCGCCAGGGCCAGGAGCTTCCTCTTCAGCGGGGCCGACGGAGAAGAGAGGAGGCACGGGCGTGCTGCTGCATCTGTCCTCGCCCAGGTTCGCCGTTGTTGCACCAGCTGAGTAAACTGTGGCGTCCAGACCTGTTTGCATTGCTCTCACTTTCCCACAATGTCTCTGGAGGACTATACGTATTATCCCGGTATTAGGCGCACTCGAGGATGAAAAATGTCCTGCTCCTGGAGCTCATGCGGGGGTGAATGAGCGGAGATCACGACGCTTTAAAATGGTTGGAGATGACAAAGCCAGGCGGGCGGGGAGTCTGCAGAACAAGAGTGTTGCATCTTCCTCTGACACTTTGTTTTTAGATCATTTGTGCCTGTGGCTTAATGACAGCCTCGATGTGCGCCGGGTCTTCTCTGTGTTACATATGGACAAGTTGACGTGCTGATAAAACAGACAAACCCGGTGTGTTTGTTCGCCATTGTGCATCCCTCAGCACATCCATTATACGCGGGGGGTCCCGTGGGCGTCGCGAAACGCGCGCGTGTGCATTGACGGTACCTGCATAATAATACTGAAAGACGAGGGGGGCTGTTTATAACGGGAAACGTCATTGAATCGACCCTACCGGCTTCAGCGTACATCAGCATACAGTAGCCTCTAGTACTAATTGGTCGCCTTCGCTTTTGAACCGTAAACCACGTCTCCCGTCTATGTCTCTGTCTCTCTCTCCCTCTCTCCCTCTCTTTCTATATCTCTGCCTCGCTGTCTCTCACTCACACTCACTCAGCCTCACCTCTCTCCCATCAATCCAACGGTGCAGGACCTGCTTGCTCGTCCGCCGGTTACCGCAAGGCAGATGATGAGATGTCCGGGACCACTTCCCAGGCGGATCCCGTAGACGCCACGGCGCGGACCGTGCTGCTCAACCGGCCACAGAATACCAAGTTCTGCGACAACCATGTCAGGTAGGTGTCACTCTGGGCTTTTACCTACTGCACGTTTTGCTGTGATGCATGTTGTGCAGCTTGTATGTACCGCTTTTTTTCGTTGGGTGTTCATTGAAAGCCAAATAGTGCCAGCAGAGAGAGAGTTATGTAGATCAAAACTAATTAAATGTTTTAATTGTTTCCCAGAAGTTTGAATCTTTGCTTAACAAAGTATACATATCATCAGACTTATGAAACCTCTGGTAATTTTATCTGATACTTTTAGTTTATTTTGTGTTTATTCAGAGGGTGATAAGCTCATCCTAACTATATTTACTTTAATGCAAATAATTTTTTTGCCCATAGGCTTTTCCAGGGAGGTCAGAGTAGGGTCTGCTTGTAGGGATTTGGTGTCTTGCTAAAGGACACGCCAGCATTGTGGATATTTGCTCACAGGGGCTTTACACCCATGTTGCAGGTTGAAGGACGTTACAACCTGCTTGTATGCTTTCCTTCCCAGCATGCCATGTGCGACAAGTAGACTTTGGACCACTGAGGTTTTTCCTTTTTATTTTTTCTCTCTCTTAAACATTTCCTATTTAAATCACAGTAACTTACAATAAATAGTTTTTAGTTCTACAATTACTACAGTTTTACAGGTGAAACTCTATTGATAAGGCTATTTAATAACTCACCTATTAAGTGATTATTTGTAACTCTGCAGCGGACCCGACCGGTGAGGCTGACACATGTCACTGCCTGAAGTCCACTTGAGAATCTCAGTGGAAAAGTGCTTGGCTTTACAACTTAACATAAACCGTGTTGCTTAATCAATACGTCCTCATGAATATTTAAGGCTGACAATGAAAGTAACTACACTTCCATATGTTTACATAAATTACAGAAAGCGCCTTAGCTGTGTCTATCAAAGGTGTGTTCTGTGTGATGTTTGAGAAATTGTGAGGGGTCACTATAGAATGAGTGGCCCTGGATTTCACTGAGAATTAAAGCCGTCTGATCTGATTTCTCAGACCTTCGTGAAAGGCTGGAGGTGTGATTTTCATAGTCATGACTGTCTGTTGTCTGAGCAGCTGAGGCAAGAAGTGGACTACAAATCTTAGACCACACTTCATAAGAGTATCATTATTTCTCATTGTGCTGTTGTGTCTTGGTGGCCCCATGTGATTCAGCAGTGAACATCTGAGTGAATTTCCTGCTTGCATCTGTCAGGCAGGGTCATGGGCACGGCCAAACGGCACGTACTGCAGTCTCTTCTATCAACATCATCCCAGCTGTCGTCGGCATATTGTATGGGCTCGGCTGTGGTCATAAATACTAAGTCGCAGTCAGGCAAATAGTATTAGTTTGATTCAGACAGATGCCAATTTAATTTGTCCCTTGTCTTTATCTTGTATTACTCCTATTTGTATGTACAAACTGTGCCTGGCGCCATAGGGAGCACCGGGCTCATGTTCTCACGAGTTGAAAGCTTGTCATTAGTCAGTGGACATTCAGTGGTCTGCCATTATTGTCAGTAGATTCAATTTCACTTTTAAAAGAGCCTATTTCAGCCCTACAAATAAGATTAAAGTGGGTGCTGCTTGGCTCATCTGATTGGATCACGTGTGGTGTTCTGCCCCCGCTGGATGCTGATTGGAGAGTCAAGAGCACTTTGGCTCCAAAGGCATGCCCTTTGATGTCCCTGTGTTCCTGTAACTCTTTAGTTTATGTTTTAAAGGTTCAATAGCCTTATTGATTTTTCTGAGATTAAAGCCTTGTAGCTTTTATCTGTACACTCAACTCGCCTCCTCTCTATTCCCTAGGTCCTCCACTTCCATATTTCATTTGATTCAGTTGTGTTTATACAACCTGAGCATTAGTGCTCCTCTCCTGTGCACCAACACAATAAATTAACCTGCTCTATTATTCTTAGAACAAGACGTAACTTTATCATTTCTTTTTTTTTTTTTTTTTTTTACAGTTTAATTTTCAACAAATCTACCTGCCTGTGTTTTGCCTGCGTTCTTCCACTTAGAGGGATGACTCCTCTCTGACTTCTGCCCAGTGTTTTCTTTTGTCCTATGATGTATGAAGAGTACTGACCTTTTTTTATAAAAAAAACATGACAAAGCCACACAGCAGCAGGAGAGCATCACCCCTGCAGCTAACAGCTGTTAACACCGCCAGCAAGTTGGACATCTATAGTATGAACAATAACACAGCCAGATGTTTTTGCCCTTTTTGTATTTTTTTTATTGCCTGGTCCAACTGAAACGTGTGTGAAGTCTGGTATCACTTGTCTTTGACTAGATTAAGGCAGCTTTACCTGCTGGATCATAGGTGTAGTATCACTAACTCTGAGGTATCCAGAGCATCAGGGTCAAGACATTGAGTGTGTGTGTGTGTGTGTGTCAGGCTAACAGCTGTTGCTACTCTGTTTTGTGTGTAATGTCCTGCTCTTTGTGGTTTTGTGTCTGTGTGAGTGAGGCAGACAGGAAAGGCATTCATGGGTTCATCTCTTAGGAGATTCTGAACTATGATTGAGGGATGTGTTTTGACATTGCATGCACTTGATGCACTCACACGCACAAACATGCACTATCCATTAAACAGAAGCCATTGCAGAAGCTCTGACTTTTCACTCAGGCCACACAGGAAAAAACAAGGCAGGCCTTGACTTGAAGGTTGACTTTTTTTATTTTTAGCTTCTCTAAAAGCTCTTACGGAAGCTCCCCGCTATACATCAATACAGTTGTCTAATCAATACAGTTGATTGATAGACAGGTTGAGGTCGCCAAGGTTTCTTGCGCATATTTTCTGGGGTGATGTGCCTAAATTTAGATTTCTGGATTAAAAGTGTTGGTCTATTTATAGGTGTGATGTGTGTGCACCCCATAATGGCTCTGTTTGCCCTCTCTGAGCACAATTGAGTGTTTCTAATAGATTTTCAAGTGCTGCAATATTGAAACCCAAATGGAGTCTGTTGTTATTCAGCCTTTAAGGTAATGCTGTTAGTTGTGTCAGGTTAAAAAATCATTAGCACTTAATTTGTGCATGATTTCCTGCATTTGCTAATACACTACCTGGCTCTGCCTCCATATGTCTGTATGTAAACAAAATGTAAAGTCTTTTCTCTCCTTGTCTTCTTCTGCAGTACCACCAAGTATGGGGTTCTCACCTTTCTGCCCCGGTTTCTGTATGAGCAGATCAGGCGGGCTGCCAACGCCTTCTTCCTGTTCATTGCCCTCATGCAGGTAAATCCCACGAATAAAACAGTAACAACAGAAGTCAGTGCTATTTGTTTGGTTTCAGTTTGATTCTGTGGCCCACACAGGCTTTAGATGATAGATCCCGAAAAGTTAGTTTTAAACCATTCCAGGATTCCTACAGACCCAGCTATTTTTGAAATACTGAGTTATGGATTATTGAGAGTTGTTTTGTAGACGGTAAAAGTTAAGATTTGGTCAATTTTTCTCATAAAGCCTGAAGGAACAGAATAAAAGATAAATATGAATCATGAACATTTTACAAATGGGTCACATCACAGGCTTGTGCTTTAATGAATATATCAATACGTGTTTATTAGATATTACTTATTTACTCATTTGCACAATTAAATATTGTATGTTGTTTTTATTCATCATTATGGCAAACTTTAGACTGTTTCTAAACTGAAAAAAATGTAAAATTAAGAACTTGATCAAAGAAGATCATCACTAATCCCACACTGTAGTCGCTAGCTGATTGGTTGACGATATTTTCTTTCCCAATGGATGGTAGGAGAAGAGGGGCTCTTGTTTTTTTTGTCCTATGTGTAATCCTCGATAAAGGTTGCACTGCTTTCCATCATGCTCACATGGCTCTGCCTGCCCATCAAGGATTCATTATATAGTGCACTCACTATGTTCCACTGCCTTGTGTGATTTGAAATAAAGGGACTTTGGGATGTTGAAAACAATATCTGTCTGAGCTCTGCTATCTGTATCAGTGTGCAAGCTGAACAGGTCATTCTAGTGTATAGCTTAATGCAGTAACGACTAATGTTTATCTGTGCCATCACTGTGATTGGTCCATTATGGCTGCTTTAACCTACTCAACACTCGCTATCAGCAATGGTTTCTGAGTGCTTCCTCTCTTGACTTTCATTAGCAAATCCCTGATGTATCACCGACCGGTCGCTACACCACGCTGGTCCCGCTCATCTTCATCCTCACCGTGGCCGGGATCAAAGAGATCATAGAGGACTATGTGAGTGCCACAGCACCATCTCCACCTGCCATATGGGCAGAAGTTACTAATTTTTAAAACTGTAAGTGTAGGAGAGAGGGGGCATCATATGGTTATCTTAAAAGCTAATGCATCTGTATCTGTGTCTTTACAGAAAAGACACAAAGCAGACAACACAGTAAACAAGAAGAAGACAACAGGTATCGTGTGTGTGTGTGTGTGTGTCCTTGTTAATGTGCATCAACTGTCTCTGTGCTTTTCCATGAGTGTGCTTGTGTCTATTCGTGAGGGTTTTGTTTTCCTTTCATGGCTGAGTGAATAGCTGTTGTCTGTCACTCACTATAGTGCAGACCCCAGACAAAAGTTTAGCCGCTTTGAATACTGTATGAGCGCTGCTCTATAGGCTGACTGATTGCTGTGTTGCCCTTGTCTCTCAGTGCTGCGGAACGGAGCATGGCAGACGATCATCTGGAAACAGGTATCACAATCATCACAGACTTTGTCTTTGTTGCTCTCTAACTCGTCAGTCCTGTTCTTTGTCTTTTCTCTCTAATGTAGAGCTTATTCAGAGGTGCAAGGTGAAAAGATGCACTTCTTCTAAAAATAGAAAATAAGTAAATTAGCAAACAACTAAATCAGTTCAAACAAAAACATTCACATAATAGGGTAAATATAGGCAAGAAATAATGCAAAAGCAGAAACAGTAATAAAATGACATGATACAATAAATATTAGAACGACAGGATTATTAGATGTCACATATTTTGCAGCCAAACATGCAGCATGTCTGACACTCAGTGCAAAATGATACGTAGCTAGTATTGTAAAATGTCTTAGCTTATTTTATTATTAAATGGTTCCATTTTGGCTCTTTTGGTTTTCAGGATTTCTTGTGTTCTACTTCTTGTGGCTAGTCTGTAGTCACTCAGTCTGTGTTTGAACATTACTGAGTTATCAGAGCAGCTCTGAACAAATTCCTTCACCTGTTCTGACCCTGAATAACAAGGGGGCTAAATTCCTGCTCTACACTGTTGTCACCCACATAACAAGGACTCAAGTCTGATTTGATTTGATCTGCTGGAGCAAGACTGTACACAGCTGGACTCCGTTAATGAGTACATTCAAGAAGAAGACCAGGTCCCAAGAAAATAGTTATTAGCATTTGTTGTATAAGAACATGCATTGTACTGTGACAACCAAGGGCTCATTTTGCTCAGGTAACTTTAATTTAGCAGAGATTGCACTGGAACAAAAAGCTTTGTCTGAGCAGGTCATAAGTGGTTCAGATGAACTGCAGACCAACAGAGAAAAACCTATTTATTAAATAACTCACTTGTTAACTGGCCCTAAAACATCAATACTAATTGGAAGATGTTTCTTTTTATTGTCAGGGATCCAAAGCACAGACAGACCCTTAAAGAGAGGTGGTGACAAGTAGTTTCCCTGAAATGCTCCTTTTTCTTGAGAGGAGGACTCTGTACTTTTGTTGTAAATTTTGATTCTGTTACATAATTTGACTAAAACATGGAAAAATTCCCCTTGTGCTTTGTACATGATGATTAATTACACACTGTAGGATCAGTAGAGTTGTGGTTTGATAGAAAGCCAGTTTGCCCAAAGTAAGGTGCCATAAGAAAAAGCCGTGTATATATATCGATAATGCAGCAGTAAACATTCACACATAGTGATATGTGTTGGAGCTTATCTCCCCTCCTGTGTGCTGGGAAAACAAGTGTATCTCAGGAGGATCTCAGGAGAACAAGCAGCCTGAAAAACTAGATTAAATAGTTTACATCACTCCTGATCCCGAGCATGTTTGTCTGTCCTGATCATGTCTGCACATGCTGTCCCAAACTTTAGTTTTGTTTTACATACAGTCGATCTTTCTTTGTAATTGGGTAATCCAGAGAATGTTTTTGGCCTCAGGAGGATTTTTCACTTTTTCTCTTTCTTTTGTTTATGCTATGCTAAAAACTACAGTTTTGTAATGCTAATATTTATTGAATGGCTGTGGCTTATGCAGGACTGTACCATGTCTCCTTGAACTGACTTGAACTCCTCAAGTGTCTTCATTCTGGTCTTCTGGTCTCCGTCTCTCTCTTATCTACATGCTTGTAATCTTTGTGTTATATTCTGGTCTGCCTCTGTTGCAGCCTAATCAAAACCGTGTAAGCTGTGCACTGCTGTGCTCACTGTCACTTTATCTCAAGTCTTCCTCTCTCTCCATTGGCTGCTCACAAATTAACCTGCTTCTTGTTTCCTCTCTCTGTCTTCCTCCCTTATCCCCCCCATTGCCCCTTACCCTATGTCTTAACACCCCTCTTTTTCTTTCTCACGCTGTTGCACTGCTGCATCCTGGCCACAAGGTGGCAGTAGGAGACATAGTGAAGGTGACCAATGGCCAGCACCTTCCAGCTGACATGGTTATTGTGTCCTCCAGGTCAGACTCCAGTGTGTGTGTGTGTGTGTGTGTGTGTGTGTGGGCACACATGTTCTTTGTGTATGTTTGTCTGTTATATGTTCTAATCATTTGTTGTGTGTTATACTACTTTTCAGGGCTGCAGCAAATGATTATTTTCATTATCAATCAATCAGTCGACTAGTCTTTTGATTAATCGATTAATTATTTAGTGTATAACATGTTATGATGAATTCCTACCTTAAATTACGGGAAACTAAATTATTGTCTTAAAATTGATCAACTGTCAAAAAAACCCAAAGCGTTCAATTTTAAATATTCATATTTGATAAGCTGTAACCAAATGTTTAATAATAATAATAATGTTAATAATCATAAATAATTATTAAGAAAGGAATTCCTTAATCAGTTATTCAATATTCAAAATTGTCATTGACTGATTTCCTGTGGATTGATGGATTAATATTTTAAGCACTACAATGTTCTGATGCCCCTCTGCTTTGTCTCCACAGCGAGCCACAGGCCATGTGCTACACTGAGACCTCCAACCTGGATGGAGAAACCAACCTGAAGATCAGACAGGTATGACACAGGAGCAAATCTCTCAGATTTCTCAGTGCATGAATTCTGAACGAGGTCAGTGAGGAACTTCTTCCCTGGCCATATACAGACCATATAAACACTATGAAACCTACAATAAAATTAGAGTTAGATTTAGTATTTGTACACTCTGAAAGCTGTGGTGGTTCACTCATGTTAAGGAGCTGCTAACACAACGATTTAGGTTTTAGTAGAGAGTTTGTGTTGTTTTAGAAACTTCTAATACTTGTTACTATTTGGATACTAATGAACAAATGAATAAAAAATGTTGGCATTGGCTATCAGGACTCTTGTTCTCTTTCTATCGCCTCTCTCTTTCTATAACATACTATGTAATTATCCAGTTTGGTAAAAGTGCTCTCGTCAATAAACTTTCCTGGACTTGACTTGTCATGGTTCATTTGTCTCCAGGGTCTCCCGCTCACAGCTGGTGCTCAGAACCTGGAGGATTTGATGGCGCTGTCTGGTCGTTTGGAGTGCGAAGGCCCAAACAGACACTTGTATGACTTCACTGGCACACTGCGGTTGGAGAACCTCAAGTGAGACGCACACACATACATAGTTTTTTTTCCTGATTAGTTACTGATTGACAATAGCAATTGTATTGCCATTGTTATATACTGATATATATACTGATTTTGTTGTGTTTTTTTACTTGTAAGTCAATAGTATTTAATTGGTATGTTTGTATAAAACAGACCTGGACATGACAGCAGGATAAAACTTAACTATATACATACCATAGATTTTATAGTTATCTCATTCAGCACAAAAGAAATCCAATTTAAAAGTCAGGAAAGTGCAGCCTGTCATAGTAAAAGCATTTGCATTCTTCATGACTTAAAATGTACATGAAATAACAGTCTGAGGCAGAAAAGTAAAACTTGAGAAGTGACTTGAAAGAAGAAAATACCCACAGTATGGACAGAAATTTACTTCTGAATGCATCCACATAAATAACAAAAAAATTCAGGTCGCCCTAAATCTGCACCCATTTATCATGTTTTGTGTCACCTCACTTGTTCTCCTCAGTCCAGCTCCCCTGGGTCCAGACCAGGTGTTGCTGCGCGGCGCCCAGCTCAGAAACACGCAGTGGGTTGTGGGAATTGTTGTCTACACTGGCCATGACTCCAAACTGATGCAGGTAATCCCAATTGTCTTGTCTTGTCTGAAGTCAGGAAACTGTGTATAATATATGAAAAACCCTGGCTTCAAAACATCTAGGAGCAAAGGATATTTGAAACTTAATTTGATATTTTTTAATAACGAGAATTTCCCCTTCTTTTGAACTTCATAGAAATAGTTTAGAGCTTTTAATTAACTGTGTGATGCATTCATAACTGGGAGGACATCCAAGCTGAGAAGTCCTTTTAATTTTCCACATTCTTCTGCCAAAAATGAACATTTTAATGCTAGTTTCATCTTTGTAATTGGGTATGACACTTTGACAAATTAGTCAAGCAGAAGTGTTTAAAGGGTGCTGCAAGTGGACCATTGTAACTCAATGAAACTGCACCCTCATCCAGCACCGTTTTGAGTGTCTTTGTGTTTCTCACTTGTTGTATTAATTGACCTGTCCACCTCCAAGAACTCCACCAAAGCACCGCTGAAACGCTCTAACGTGGAGCGAGTGACCAACATGCAGATCCTGGTCTTGTTTGGCATCCTGCTGGTCATGGCTCTGGTCAGCTCTGTGGGCGCCGCCATCTGGAACAGAGAACACACTGAAGATGCCTGCTGGTACCTGTCCCGGGCTGGTGAGAACACACACACACACACACACCACATTTCACAATCTGTAACTTAAGTCTGCTTACAGTAATGAAGAATTAGGATTAATACACAATTTAAGGATCAGTAAATGAGTGAATATTGTGTGTTTGTGCAGGTGACATCTCCACTAACTTTGCATATAACCTGCTGACGTTCATCATCCTGTACAACAACCTGATCCCCATCAGCCTGCTGGTCACTCTGGAGGTGGTCAAGTTCACACAGGCCCTCTTCATCAACTGGGTATGTGTGTTTTGTAATGCATGTTTTAAAATGTACTTACTGTTGGTAGTCAAATGTTTGTTTGTTTGTTTTTCCCTCAGGACGTGGAGATGTACTACGCAGAGACAGACACACCGGCCATGGCTCGAACATCCAATCTTAACGAGGAACTGGGCCAGGTCAGTTTCTCCCCCGCCTCATAATCAGTGGCTTTAGGATGAAAGTAGGAATGCCCAGAATTACCATTACATACACACTCTATCAATACACGCCTGTTAAAATGTGCTGTGTTTGCTTTCATTACCTATTGTCTGTCTGTCTTTTCCAGGTGAAGTATCTCTTTTCCGACAAGACAGGGACTCTGACCTGTAACGTCATGCACTTTAAGAAGTGTACCATTGCGGGAATTACATATGGGTCAGTCATCTCTCTTTTTTTGTAAACTTTTTCTTGCCTCTTAGCTCTACCTGTAAAAGGAGCCACCTACTAAAAGAAAATTAGCTCAGAATGCCACTAAATGCACTTTTGCACTGAGCTTCCTTTCATCTCAAATTGTTAACTGATTAATGTCACAAACTAACTAGTAAAGAAAATGCTGTTATTAATTCTGTTGATTGAACTCAACGCATGCTTGATCAAATGAACTAATCAACTCATCAACTGATTGATTCCTTTTGCCATACAACCTCATTCATCACTGCAGCCACTTCCCTGATCTTGACTGTGATCGTTCAATGGAGGACTTCAGGTGAGTGACCTTCTCCTCTGACCTTCTCATCCGTCTTCCCCTTTCTAATATTCTTTTCCTCATTTTTGGCTCTGCATGTTTTGAGAAATGAATGCACTGTGTATGCTTTGATCAGAACAATAGACAAAAAGTTGACAAAAACTCACCTAATTTAGTCTGCAGTGCTATTTGAATACCAAAAGTAGTTTTTTCAGCACAATAACTAAAATAACTGCTGTCATAAATTGCTTTTTCTTGCCTCACAGCAATCTGCCGGCCAGCAGCAATAACTCTACAGAGTTTGACGACCCAACTCTCATCCAAAACATCGAGAACCATGTAGGAATCTCTGAAGCTTTTCTCATATTTCTTTATTTATAGAAACCCTATGCTGCCCACAAATGACTAGAGGATGCTGTTAAAGACCATGTCCACTCTGTCTGTGTGTATTTGCTCAGCCTACATCACCTCAAATCTGTGAGTTCCTGACAATGATGGCAGTGTGCCACACGGTGGTCCCAGAGAGAGAGGAAAACCAGATCATTTACCAGGCCTCTTCACCAGATGAAGGAGCGCTGGTCAAAGGGGCCAAAGGACTCGGCTTCGTCTTCACTGCAAGAACCCCGCATTCAGTCATAATTGAAGCTGTAAGTGTGTGTCTGAGCGTTTTACTGCTGTAAGAGCTGCTTTTTGCAAAGTCAGGAGCTGACAATTTGTTGTGTATTTCAGAGAGGAAAAGAGATGAGCTATGAGCTACTGAATGTGCTGGAGTTTTCCAGGTAATACTCCCATAAATGCTCTTCTCAGTCAGTAAATAACTCTGTAATATAAGACTGTTGTGTGCTTTGAAACTAAACCCACTGCTTCCTTTACAGCAACCGCAAACGCATGTCTGTGGTGGTCAGAACCCCCGATGGGAAGCTACGCCTGTACTGCAAAGGAGCTGTATGTTTATCTCATTATTATTGTAATTCAGCGCTCTGAATGTCATTGAACATATTTAATTTAATGCTGAATTTCTTATTTTTCATTGTTTTCCAGGATAATGTCATTTTTGAACGTCTGACTGAGGCGTCCCAGTACAAAGAATTAACGGTTGCTCATCTGGAACAGTTTGCTACTGAAGGTAAGAATGAAAAAAGAGAGAGGAAGAGAATTTTGAAATGGCATTAAATTTAAAGAATTCATCATGACTTGTTTATGGCTCAAAACTCACATTTTAAGACCTGGGACTGATCTGAATTTAGATTTAGACTTGAAATTACTTGGTCCCACCTCTGGTTGAGGCTTAAATTACATCAGAACCATCTTTCCTGAGTTTTCCTCCATTCTGACTGCTTCTAAGCGTTCCAATGGAAAAACACTGGACTACTCACTCCCATATAAAAATATTAATCTATTCCTGCTCACACTGATTGATAGTCTTATCCTCCCATCCGTTCAGGCCTGAGGACTCTGTGTTTTGCCTATGTGGACCTGGAGGAAGGCGCCTACCAGGAGTGGCTGAAGGAATACAATCGTGTCAGCACTGTGCTCAAAGACCGCGCTCAGAAACTAGAGGAGTGTTATGAGCTACTGGAAAAGGTGAACACACCATCTCTTTCTCTGTAGTAATGTGTATTGTTGGCCGCCGACCTTATGTGACATGTCTTGGTGAAAACAAAGTGTCTGCAAGTCTTAAAATATCTCTATTTTAAGAGTTAAACAGTCATTGACAGGTAACATTTTCACGGACAGGTTCATTTTTAATTAAATGTCCTTTTCTAACAGATACAAAATTAAATAGATATACTGATGGATTGATATGAAATCAAAGCAGAGACCTGAAAGAATATACAATTCTTCCTGATACATACTCGCACACACAAACACACAATTCCTGTTTGCCAGTAGGTGGCAGAGTGGCTCCATTGAGTCCCACACTTCAATAAACACGGTGTTCCTTCATTACCCACACAGTCAGATTTCCCTTAAAGGTGTGTGTCTTTTCTTTTAGCAGAATGTAAAGACAAGATATTGCTCCTTGACGTTTTGGTAATCTTGTATTGGTTGGTCAGAATAGTAGCACTGAATGGGGGGAAATGTGAACAAAATAATAGATATTTCAGAAGAGAGTTGAACTGATAGGTGGGAAATCCAGGGATTTAGCGTAGAGAGTCGAGGTGAGAAAAGTAAGTGAAGAGAGAAAAAAAAAAGGAAGCAGGAGGAGGAGGGCAGCTCAGACTGGGAGACCACAAGGGTAATTGCCTGATCCAGCCTGCCAAAAGCCCCATAAAACTGGAGTCAACAACACTGTAGTGTTAACTTGTGTGTCTGTGCGAGTGTTTGTGTGTGCGTCCGAGTGTGTCTAATGAGGGTACACATGCATTTAAATGCTGAACAAATTAAAGCAAGGAGAGGAAAGGTAATGGGTTACTTCTTGGCACGAAGACACAGTTGGTACAGAGGTCCAAAATGAGCTGCTGTACCAACCAAACTGAACTCGCTGGCATCGTTCTCATCCTCAAATTAGATATGGATGATGTCCTCTGGAGAGAAAGAGCCCTCACATACCGGCTGGTGATGTCTGGCTGAATCTGCAGCCTAAATATGATTTATTTTAACGTACCTTCCTCTTTTGTGCCATATTTTAATTTATATTATTACTTCTCAAATGATTTCTGTCTCTTTATCTGTCGCGCTCTTCTGTTCCACCAACAGAACTTAATGCTGTTGGGCGCCACAGCCATAGAGGACCGTCTCCAGGCTGGTGTGCCAGAGACCATCGCCACTCTGATGAGGGCTGACATCAAGATCTGGGTCCTCACTGGAGACAAGCAGGAGACTGCTATCAACATAGGTGAAAGCAGTTAAAATAAACACTATTGCTAAAATGTGAGTTTAAGTCACAACAAGGACAGTTCTGCCACAAGCAGATGGAAAGTAAGAGCAGCTTATCGGATATGAGGGTGCTTTTAGTGGAGTATGTGCCAGTGATGTAGGCAAATCCAGTGATGGTGAGGAAGTCCCCTTGACACTACAGCCTGATGTGCAGCAGTGTAGGAAATTGTAGTTGAGTTTATTAAATCATGGCTAGAAGAATAGCAGGCATTATGTGGGGCTGTGAAATGCAAGACACGTCTCCAATCTCTAAGTGAAATGTGCCAGTGGCCAGTGTATGCAGGGTAGAAGGGACTTAAAGTCACACAGCAATGAATTTAGTGCGTTTGGTTTCTCTTGGCAGTCGTGGAGGAAGGTGGTGGCAGATGTCCACAAAAACACATTCTGAGTAGACACTTCTCGCTCTTAGTTTAAAAGTTGGGACATCCTCTGAGACTGTACCCTACAAATCATCTTTTATTTTTCACTCACTTTTTATATGATTAAACTGCTCTCTACACTTGTATTAGTCTTCAGAATAATGAGTTAGCGGCTTTGCTGTGTTTAATTGGTGCATGATGTAGTTAGAGATATGATAATGGCCGGAGGAGAACGGAGTCAGATAGCTGTGTGTGAGAATGAACCAGGATTTTGCAACTCCAGTCGTACATGAGACCAGTTTTTCACCTGTCTTTTGGGTTTAAGTAAATCAAGTCTCTGTCCCATCCCCCATTCACTGCCTTCCACTATCTCTTTCTGTTCCTCAGGTTACTCCTGTCGTCTGGTGACACACGGCATGTCCCTCATCATCGTCAACGAGGACTCTCTGGATGTGAGTAGACCCTCCTCTTCCTCATGCTGACCTCCTTCGTTCACGTCTGCGTGCACTTTGTACAGTGCTGGGACTTTTGTGTGTGTTTTTATGTGTACAGGAGAGAAGGGGGTTATGTGGTGGGGTCTTAAGCAGGTTACCGTGGGAACTAGGGCGTGGTCGACAGCCAGATTAGTGGGTGGGGCTCTTTGTGTGCTCACAGGTGCAGGTAATTAAAGTCTCTGGTGTCCCTTTTGGAGAAAGGGATGAAAAGAGAGAAGCACTGAACTATCACTTCTTTCCCTCTCCTTCTGTCTCTCCGTCTCTTTCACAACATTCACATACAGCACCTGGCTTTCAGTGGTCGCATAGTATTCTTGCTTTTTGTGTCTCTTTATCTACCTTATTTCTTGCTAAGTGCCAGCATGTACAGACTGTATAAGTGTTCAGTCTGTTTATGTTCCTCTTGCTTTTTAGAGTGAGATCTGAGGCATTATTTAACTCTAAGTTAGATTTACTCTCCAGTTATGTGTTCTTTGCGTTCAGCTTTCATGTGTGTGTGTGTGTGTGTGTTTGTGGGCACACATGTTCTTTGTGTATGTTTCTCTGTTATATGTTCTAATCATTTGTTGTGTGTTATACTACTTTTCAGGGCTGCAGCAAATGAGTGTGTGCTTGTGGGAGGAGTTTGTTTATGGGTTTGTGTGTGAGTGCTGTGTTTGTGGGCCCAAAGTGTGTGTTAAACCTTGATGGAGAGACATCTATGTTTACATTCATAATGTTTTTTTTGATTCATGTAAGTCACTGCACAGATGGTGGGTGTCTGTGAGCTTTTAGAGGGATTTTATTAGTCTATAGTATGATCAACATGGCATTAGAGACCTTTGTGTGGTTAACATTGCATCCAAGTGGAATCCTGTGTCAAAGGATTTTAATGTTGGTGATTGATGATTTTAAATTTAATTGCACAACTTCACACCTATAATAATTTTGCCTTCCACTATTATGCCTACTTCTAGTAAAAGAAATAGTTGTGTTTTACATTCACATGCATCAAAGTGGTGTCTGGAAGCTCCCAGACTTTGGGAACTGCTGGTCAAAAGCCAGACAGCGTGCAATGCCACTTAGACGCTGAGTAAATTGAGTTGGACAGGGTGAACATTTAATATCAGGGTAATAAGGGAACTTTAGAATTGCCTATGTAATTAGTAGAAGAGGGTGAAAGCCAATACAGTTAGCGCTGTAAGTCAGTGGATCATTCTTAATACGGTTTGGAAGATTTTATTAGCGGCCTGTCTCTCTGTTTGATCACATACTGTACTGTTCCAGTAAACAGTTCAAAGTGCTGTCCGGTCAATATAGTCTGGGTCGGAGGATGAAACATTTGGCTCTAACAGCTGATAACAAAGAAAAAAAAATGTTGCCCTGCCATTATTGCTTATACATATTTGAAATTCTTGTCTATAAGCTTTAATTGCAGCCAAAGGGAATGTTATGCCTGTCTTCCCTTGGAAGCTCCTTTACAGGGATTACACATAAATGTAGGTAGGTCCAATAGAACATAAGACAAGATGAAGATTGTTTTTGTTAGTTATCATAAGGTATGACTACTCTTTTGCACCTACACGCCAGAAAAGAAAACTTTGTAACCCGTTTCATTAGAAATATTTTCACAGAGAAAAAAAACTCTCTCCCACAGCTGAATGACTTGTAATGACGCAGGATGTACTGTAGCAGTGAAGGATTTAGGCCATTGCTGAGAGGTGCTGTCTAAAGATGGGACTTCCAGTGTAAACAAAAAAGACTGTGGTGAGAGTGGTGAGTAAAATGGCTGAGCTGGTCAAATCACACATTGCTCAGACAAATCTTTTTATCATCTAGAGTTGTATGAAAGTAAATGGCAAGTAGAACTAAAGAAAAAAAGTCACATTAAAGCTGTGTCTCTAAAAATACTCTGGATTTGAACAGGCCATTATCAGAGAGGAAAGACTACAAAATTGACTTAACACTCACTATGACTAGAATTATTCTTAATATGATTTTGTGTAATGCAGTTTTAGACTTTCCTCATGCCAAATGCAGACACAGACTTTCCGTTCAGTACACTCCACTTAGCAGCAACTTAGAACAACTAGGGAAGGCAGTAGGGAATCTGTCTTTCAGCTGGACAGCGTGGCCTCAAGACACAGTAATGGCAGCCGTCCACCCTGCTGATGTGTCTTTGACCAGGTTTTTGAATGTGTACCAACTACGGGGGTGTGTAATTATTGTTGAAGAGGTTTAAGATTAAATATGCTATTATTGTTCAAAGGGTTTTGTAAAGTGGTTGTACTAACGCATTTCTGTATGGCACACAGAGACAGGAAAATTGAGAGGGACAGCTGGTTGACATGAAACATAAACCATGGGTCATGAGTGGAATTTTTCATTTGACAAGTGCATGATCTACAGTAGAGCGTGGGCCGTTTGTAGTGCACTTTCAAGTGTGTGTAAATGCAACACGGTAAACACAAGACAGAGTAAACAACTTGATGAACTGCTGCAACAAAACCCAATTATAAAGTGAGAATAATAAATGCTGTTTCACATCCCCTTATACACAATGTACAGTAATGACATCCCACAGACAATCAGACATTTGACATCCTCTCCCACATAAACATCATATTGATAATTCGATGCAGAAGTCTGGATTTACATTTGGACATATGGATGTAAGAGAAGAAACCTTCTCTCTCATGTGTATGAATGTAGCGCGTGCGTGGTGTCACAGTCATGCCTGTCAATCCAGACAACTTCAGAGAGCTGGTTGTCGGAGTGGATGAAAGCGGCACTGTCTTCAGAGCAACACTTACCTCGCACTTAAAATAACTCCTGCTGGCTCAGCTTCTTTATGCATGCGGGCCTGTTTGAAAGTGTAACCTGCACGTGAGCGAAAGCAGAAGCTGCTTATCAAAATCTCACCTCGAGGCTGACCTCTTGCCCCCATTTTTAAAGAATTTGTCCCAACTTTTCATTCTCTCTCTATCGCACCCTCTCTCTGCTGTTATCAGTGTGAAGGCTGATCTTTGCGGTGGATCCTGCCAGTCTTGGCGGCAGATGCAACACCCCACCCCCTCCCTGACCAAGCCCATTCTCCACTCCATGTCTCCTTCACACTACTACCTCCACATCTGTCAGCACCCTCTCTATGCACAGGAAGTGACTACGCAGCCTCTGTGGTGTGTGACAGGA
This sequence comes from Macquaria australasica, assembly GCA_005408345.1. Classification (NCBI taxonomy): domain Eukaryota; kingdom Metazoa; phylum Chordata; class Actinopteri; order Centrarchiformes; family Percichthyidae; genus Macquaria; species Macquaria australasica. The sequence continues at coordinate 1,768,665 of SEMN01000019.1, read as the reverse complement.
AAATTGTGTGTGTGTGTGTTAGAGGGAGAGCAGGAACAAGCAACAAAATATGTGTGTTTAGCTTAGTGGAAGTGCAGGAGTGTGTTTGTGAATAAGGCAGGGGGAGTGTTTATTGTACTTCATGTATGAGATAGACAATCTGGACAGAGAAAGAAACGGGGGAGAAGAAGGGGGTGATTTGGCCGCGCCATGTGAGGGCGATGAGTGAGTGGTAATGCGATCTCCTTTTGGTGCTCCTTCTCATCAAAACAAACCCTGTGAGCAATGCCTCCTGGGTAAACGGTTTGCGACTACTGAAGCTGTGACAAGCGCCATCTGTCACCTTCAGATCACATGCCACACACAGACTGACACAAATCTTTGCCCTGTCTCCTTCTGTTTAGTCAATACTGAAAGACACACAAGCATACGAATGTAAAGTCTTCTTATTTCTGCCTCTGAATCTGTCACACACACACACACACACACACACACACACATGCACATATTCTGTTTACCCTAGATGCAGTGGCACGTGATCACCCAGATCACCTTGATAGTTCTGAATATACATTACATCTTACTTTCCCACAATCCCCCTCTCCCCGTCACGCTGCCCGCAGTACAGCTCTTAAACCAACAACATCTCTCTTCTGCTCATTAATCATCTTTATGCACGCACACACACACACATTTTGTGGTGCCTCAACTTGCATGCTCTATTGTTCTGGCATTTTTCAATTTATTATAGTTTTTGTACGACAGGCCTCCCACTGTTAAAGTCCACATGTGTGTCTGTCTATTTTTTTTTTTTTTCGTTCAGCTGTGTGTGTGTGTTTTTGGCCCAGCCAGCTGAGGATGTGGGTGTTTGCACAGATGCACAGTCTGATAATTAAACGGTATATTAAATCTCACTGGTGACAGAATCTGCACTTCAGATATGAGCACCTCTTTCTCCGCCTTCTTCTCACTCTGCAGCTCTCTCTCTTCCTTTTCCCCGAGTCTGGTTCACACTCCCTGTCCTTCCTCGGTCTCCTTTTCTTTGTAACCTTTTCCATTTATCTTGCTTAGTGCTTTTTTGTATATTTTATTTTCTGCCTATGTACATTTGTCAAAATGGCACTAGCGATTGAGATCTCTTTGAATGAAGAGGGTGGCCTGGAACTGATCAACATTTGGCTTTCCCCTTCCGCACTGTGTTCATTATATATATATACACACACACACACACACACACACACACTACCGCTCAAAAGTTTGGGATCACTTGGACATTTTCTTGTTTTCCATGGAAACACACATGAAATTAGTCTGAATAGGAAATATAGCAAATTAACAGGACATGCTGACATTGTCAGAGTTAGAAATAATGATTTTAATGGAAATGATGAATGTGTTCTTCAAACTTTGCCTTCATCATAAAAAACACCTTTTGTAGCGATTACAGCCTGGCAGACCTTAGGCATTCTAGCTGTCAATTTTTCAAGGTAATCTGATGACATTTCACCCCATGCTTCCTGGAGCATCTCACACAAAATGGTTTGGCCTGATGGAGTCTTCCTCCATACCATATGGTCAAGCTGCTCCCACAACAGCTCAATAGGGTTCAGATCTGGAGACTGTGCTGGCCACTCGATTACAGTCAGAATTCTGGCTGACTGCTTATTCTTTAAATATTGCTGACACATTTTGGAGGTGTGTTTTGAGTCATTATCCTGTTGTAGGATGAAATTGGCCCCAATCAAGTGCTGTCCACAGGGTATGGCATGGCGTTGCAAAATCTTGTGATAGCTTTCCTTCCTCAAGGATCCTTCCACTCTGTACAAATCTCCTATTTTACCACCTTCAAAGCACCCCCAGACCATCACGCTGCCTCCACCATGCTTGACTGATGGTATTAAGCACTGTTCTTGCATCTTTTCATTTGTTCTGCGTCTCACAAATGTTCTTCTGTTTGATCCGAAGACCTCAAACTTGGACTCATCTGTCCACAACACCTTCTTCCAGTCTTCCAGTGTCCAATGTCTGTGCTCTTTTGCCCATCTCAGTCTTTTCTTTTTATTGGCCAGTCTGAGATATGGCTTTTTCTTGGCAGTTCTGCCATGAAGTCCAGCATCCTGAAGTCGCCTCTTCACTGTTGATGCTGACACTGGTGTTTGACGGGTACTATTTAGTGCAGCTGCCAGTTGACGACCTGTGAGGCGTCTTTGTCTTAAACTACACACTCTCAGATATTTGTCTTCTTGCTCTCTGAAGGGAGTAGTTAACAGCATGTTAAGAGATTTTAAGTTTCCTTGCAATTTCTCGCATTGAATAGCCTTCCTTTCTAAGCACAACAATAGACTGACGGGTCTCTAAAGAAAGTTCTTTCTTACTGGCCATTTTGAGCCTGTAAACAAACAAACAACTGTTGATGCTTCAGATACTAAACTAACCTAAAGAATGCCATGCTCCCTTTTGTGCTCCCTTATTAGTACAACAGTTTTCAGCTGTGCTACACAATTGCAAAAGGGTTTTCTCATAATCAATTAGCCTTATTAAATGATTAACTTGGATTAGCAGCCATACTAGGAGATTGATGCAGAGGACTGACAGTTGCTGATAATAGGCCTCTATGCAAAAATGTGGATCATTCTTTAAAAATCATCTGATTAATTTTAATTGTTTGTGAAATTGATAAAATTGTTTGTGAATTGCATGATACATGTTTGTGAACTGCATGAAAATGTGTTTTTCTTTGGAAAACAAGGAAATTTGCAAGTGATCCCAAACTTTTGAGCGGTAGTGTGTGTGTGTGTGTGTGTGTGTGTGTGTTTGTTCTTATGCATTTTATGGTAAAGTATGCAATGAAAGTAGGTGACCTGTGATATCTCAAACCGCCTCCATGCCCTGCCTATTTTGTGATCCAAATATAAACCTGATAAAATTCCATGCAGAAGGGCCTGTGAACATGATGTACAAAGAGTGTGTGTGTGAGTGTTTTCCGCCCTCTTAAAGCTCAGATGCATGTGAAAAATAAACATTTAGTTTGGAACATAAAAATGCTTGCTAATGAGATCTGTCACATTGCAACTGGCGCAATCAAAGAATTCAGCAATTTTTTCCTCAAGGGTCTCCAAAAATAGCAGGTCATTTTAGCGTGAGAAAGAGGAAAGTTACATAGTAATGGATTTTTCTTTGGTCCCATGTTTGTTCTCTTTGAGAAAGTGTTAACAGATCATAGTGGACCTTTTTGTGAGCTGTTTCTTTTCATGTGAAGTCGGCGTTCTTTGCCATGAGGATACAGTTAGGTCTGGACTTGCTGTGCTTTAGTAAGTGGCTGCCTGTTAGCTTTAGGAGCTAACCAGTGTTTGTACCTTAGTTACCTTTTTAATCTTCTATAGCTCCCTGCAGACTTAGCCTGGTTATTATCCCAGGTTATCTTAGCCACCGCTAAAGCTTTGACTGGACCTGCTGTGACAAGTCGCTGCATTGTATTAGCAACTCACTGCGAGGCTGGTGAACTGTTTGCATTCACCTGAGGAGTGACCCATGTGTGTGACCCTCTCTTTACATATTCACATTACATTACATTCATACTTCTACAACTAGCAACTAAGCCATTATTATATTCCTTTAAATAAATCGTACAGTCGATGTGGAATTTTGAAGCCATGTCATGTTGGAAAGAGCTTCACAGAATCAAGCTCCACGCAGAAAGTTGTGCAAGACTCACCACCCACCACCCCAAATATGTGTCATGCACAGTGTTTTTATACAATCATTTTTCACTTACGTGCTGTTTACTTTGTATTATGCTGCTGAGGCTTTTTTGTGTCCATTCCTCTGTGATGAGGTGACGACAAGCAGGAGGAAATGGAGGTTTTGTCAGATTCTCATCTCTGACACATGCCCTACATATGCATATACACACAACCCCTGTGCACTTAACAAGCAAACACACACTCGTACATGCATACACGTGTTTTGCTCCTCTGTAAAAACACATTCACATGACACACACACACACACACACATAGACACTGAGTTTCAGAACTCTGACAACCTGTAATCTCCTTTAATCCTTTCATTATGTTTTTGTTTTCCTTTCCCCTGTTTGGGGAAAAAGGTGAATGCAAACAGGAATTCCGGCATACAAAGAAAAACACACAGCCTCAGGCTGAGAAAACAAGAGCAGGGAATTTTGGGGAAGAGGAGGGACCCTTGTGTGTGGAAACATGTGTGCATCACTATTTGGCAAGAAGAAGAGAGACTGCATTGTTCATATGATTGTGTTACATACATGTATATGTGAGTGTGTGTGTGTGTGCTTGCTGTGTTGCCTCTTGCACATGCTGATCGGTGGACAGAGGGGCCATCTCTCTGCGGGTCACTGGACACTCAGGTCTGATGGCTGCCAACAACCCACTGTGAGAGACTGTGCAGATTCTTAACGGCGCCAAATTTTCAAATATTTGTGCACTTTTGTGTCTAGAGTCTGGTGTTGTGTAGCTAATTACTGCGTGTTTAGTTGTATTTCCCATGTTTCCACAACCAATTCCTGTTATGGGGCATTTCATTTTGCGTCACTCCTTGTTTATTATGTGTATAAGCTGAATTCCTCATGTACAACTTACAAAACTGTCCCCAGATAGACAGATAGTGAGCTGTTTGCTGCACTATTGGACAACACTTGATGGATAAAAAAAAAATCTTCAATCTGTTTAGTGTTAGAGTGATTTTAATAGGCTTTAACCTTAGCTCACCTGGTAATCACCTTAATGTAAAGAGCTCTTAGTACACATCAAGTCAGAGCTGGAACTGTTAAGTCAAAGTCGAAATAGGTCTAAATTTATCTGAACCTTATTTTTCACTTTTCACTTACATGGTTTAATGACAATTCATAATTGAAAGCTAAAAGTTGTTCCTTTTTATTTTTTTATTTCTTATTAGATAATCAACATAACTTCTGTTTAGCATCTAAAAGGTACAGATGGGGGTACAGCAAGGCAAGCATATTGAACCTAAAATGTAATTAGACCGTGTCAATGCCCTGTAACATTGGGATCCCATGGAAATCATAATTTCAGTCAGTGGAAATAAAGAATTCAGTGTGTGTGTGTGTGTGTGTGTGGGGCCTGACTGGTAGCTTGTAGCGTGCCTGCTCCTCCACATGGAATTCATTTCAACTTCGGGGGATGTTTATTTTCTCTATTAATCCCTGTTCCTCTATTATCAAGAGCTCCATCAAAACTGCCCCAAACTACTGCCCCGCAGACAAGTTGGCATTCCCACAAACACGCACACACACACACACTTACTCTTTGCTGTTAGAAATGAACGATGCATTTTACCTTGTCACGACATTAGCCCAGCTCATTTATCTTTTTTTTCCCTATTTCTGTGTCTTTTTTGTGTATTTTTACCCACTGTAGCATGTTGCTGCTCTGTGAAGTAAAGATTTAAGATTTGATGCCATAGTTCAACATGCCCCCAGGACCTGGTAGCATCAGCATGTTGTGATGATGTCTAGAGCAACTGTGAACGTTATATTGGCATTGTTAATTGTTTAGTATACACAGAAGCAAATTATTTCCTCAGATGAAAGCAGCCCGTACAACCAGACACACATGTCTTCCATTTACTGCCAGTGGTATTGACCTTTCAACAAATTGGTCTGCGTGTTTTGATGTGTGTGATGTATTTTTATTTTTATTTTCACCACTTTGTGAAGCCACCACATCCCCACAAAAACCTAAAACCTGAAAATGCAATCACTTGAAAGATTTGCTGCCAGATCGCATAAGAAAAAGAGTCATTTTCAGGGTGAGACTTAGAGTTATGATTGGTTAGGGCGCAGATTAGGATTTAAGATTGTTGGCAATTAGTGGTGAGGTTCAGGGTTAGAGGTTAGGTTTTCACTGTAAGCCAACGGCATTTCCTGATACATCCTTATGAGCACTGCTGTGTTTGTGTGTATGTTGCTTACTTGAGCCAACTGTAAAAGAGATGTTGGAGATGAAGGCTTGTCAATACAAGCATGTTGATAATGTGTGAAACTGTCTTACCAGTCTCTGAAGCTTAGTTTTGGGGGGAAAGGGATAATATTAATCATCCTACATACTAGAAAAAGATTTAAGAAAAACCCAAACCCTCCTCTCTGTGTCTCCGTCTCCTTGCAGGCTACGCGTGCCACACTGACAGCTCACTGTTCGTCCCTGGGTGACTCTCTGAGGAAGGAAAATGAGCTGGCGCTGATCATCGATGGTCAGACGCTGAAATACGCTCTGTCCTTCGAGCTCCGCCAGGCCTTCCTTGACTTGGCGTTGTCCTGCAAGGCTGTCATCTGCTGCCGGTAGGGACGACTCATTCATCACACACGCGCACACACACACACACACACACACACACACACACACACACACACACACACACATAGACACACATACACGTGCATAAGCAAACTTTGGGTTTATTACAGAGTATCTGCACAGGTCTGGGAAGCCTGAAAAAGTTTGGAATTCTGAATTCACAAAGCAACATATTAATCAAAATTAGTCCACGGTGCAGATGATGGAATAAATAATAATGAAAAGGAAATGACAATTTGTCTTGGTTGTCTATTATGGAAATTTCATTCTGTTGAAACATAGCATGGAAAAATGCTTGGTGCCCATAAAAGGATCATGAAAAGTGAAATTCCTGCGAAAACACACACAAACCTTTTAAAGAAATTACCGTGTGACCAAAAAAAACTGAAACAAATCAGTCTGCAAGACGTCTAGTCTGGAATTATACTGTGTCAAAAGGATGAGTATTAGAAAACTTTTACGGATACACAGGATCTTTGTACTGTTGTGGGAAAACCCCAATGTACAAAGAAAAAGCAGAGGTTGTCCGCACACTGAAATTTGCACGTTACCAAAAGTGTTTTTCAATGCAACTTTTCGACTTACAAGGTCTTCATTGGGCAAACCCTTGTGTGTTAGGTCATTTTTGTCCGGCACCTGTACCCAGCTGGGGTTGAATATAGACATTTTTTGTATGTACAAAAAGACGAAAAGATACCTGCACACTGTTAGCAGGTTTTCTTTTATTCTACACAAACATGACAACTTTTTGACCACAAGTGGTCTTCCTCAGGTAAAGGTGAGGGTGTGAGCTGTGATGACACGTTAGACATCAGCTATAAGATTAATCCTGATCACTGCCATAAGCTTGATTGAGTGTTGGCAGGGGTAGGTGGGTGAGAGTGGGTGCCTTTGTGAAAAAGAAGAAAAAGATCCATTGAACCTCACCACGTACAGATTCATTCTCACTGTGTTGGTTGCATGATAAAGAGAGAGAGTGTCAGTGTGTGTATGCACGCACAGGCCTGTATACCTGCGTGCGTGTGTGTTTGCAAAGGTTGTCAGTTGCCCATGGCTAGCAAATGAACAAGGGTGATAAAAGCCTGTCCCGCTGCACAGCAGGAGAAATGTAATACTCTACACTGCATGGAAATGTCAAAGAAGCCATGACTCACTTACTGCTGGGCACCAAAACACACACACACACACACACACACACACACACACACACACACACACACACACACACACACACACACACACACACACACAGGCATAGGCATTATACATTTCCATTCATACAAAGTGCACTCTGTTCATAGATTGTTTACTGCACGTTCCCTTTTTTGGTTATGTTCCACTCAACACCAGCTGTGATGTTTAACAAAAGAGTTTCCACTCGTCTTCTGTCTGTCTGTGTGTGAGTGTGAGTGTGTCTGTGCATGTGCATGTGTGTGCAGCCAGGAGGGAAGTAATTGACTCTCCCTTGCATATCCAGGCCATATCCGGACTCAGGTCTCACAGGCCTTGCAAACAGCCTCCAGCTTCCTTTCCTCTACCCTTCTCTCTGTGCACCTCGCTCCCTCCTCCCCTCCGTATCTGTCTCGCTACCATGACTAGGGCTGGGTCTCGAACATCAAAACTTTGTACGGACCAAAATGTGTCCATACAACCAAATATTTGAAACATTGTAAAGTACTGAAAGTTAGCATCAAAGTTCTGTTCTGATTCATCGTTAGTTCCTGATATAAATCAAAATGTTGCCAGTTTTAGAAAGTGTGCAAAAGAGCATTTGAGAAATGTGACTCCTTTTGTTAAATAAAAAAGGGGCTTGTAGAACAAAATGTTTATATTTATCAAAGTCAGAAATTAGAAAAAAGTATTGACTCAGGTAGATATTTGTATGTTGTACTGTAGGTCAATGGTTCCCATGCATTTTGGGCATGTGACCCTATAATATAAAGCAATGTCTCATTACAATTTACATTTAGGAGCTCTGAACACTTCAACCAAAGAGTTGAGCTCCTCAAACTCTTTAATTTGAATGGAGCGACGTCTGCGAGATAGTTCAGGCAGCCAACTCGAGCTGCACTGCTGTACACACGTGACATACCTCACTCTCCACAACCATCTATCAAACACACCCTCCCAATTTGGCAGTCTATTTAACTGCAAATTTCCCATCTCTCCCTCTGCCTGTCAATGCCACTGCTGCCGCTTGTTCTTTCAGCACCACCACCACCCCAGCATCCACCTGTGGGCTCCGGCTAGGGGGTTTAAGATTTTAAGATTTGCTCGGATATGAGGATGAACCTAGACGCCAAACTCTAACTATCTTCTGCTGCTATAATAAACATTTCAAATGTGAGTTGTCTTACTGAAACAATTATTAGAGACCTGATCAGATAAAACTATCCAGGATTTCACAAGGAAAAAAAACAAAGATTAAAGAAAAGCAGAATTAGGTTTCCTTCAGCTGTAATCATCTCACGATGCCTTGGGAGGTCCCGAACCTCATGTTGGGAACCACTGCTGTAGGTGATTCCTGTTGTGACTGTGTCTGTGTGTGCATCCAGGGCACGATCCTGTTAATAAGGTGCCTGAACATAATGAGCTATAGCTTTTGATTTTTAAGTATAGAGGTTTCTGTGAGATAATGTCTCACCTACTGTATGTGCGTGATGTTTCACAGTTTGGGAATGTGTGTGTGCGTGCGTGCGTGTGTCTCAGGGGCGGCAGAGTCAGGGTGCACTCGTACGCATGGCTTCCTGACTTCACTGTACGTTTGTTTATGGGAGGACTTAGTGGCTGCTTATTTTCTGCTCAGTTCCACCGTGAAGAGCACTGGGAGCCTTTCATCTCTCCAATGCCGCTCTACACAATCCCAGACACTGTTAGCAGTGTTTAGAGGAAAGGTAGAGTGAGACAGAGAGAGAGATAAAGAGAGATTTGTGGTCAGAGGCCGAGAGGCGCACAGGCGGACGCACTCACATACACTTCAGACGCAGAAACAGGAAAAACAAAGAGCAGAGGTTGATCCCTTCCTTCAGCAACGACTACAGAGGCCAAGACTCTCTCTGAGGTTTTCCCCTGGAAATATTCTCTGGTGTGTGGTGGTGGTGGTGGAGTGGGGGGGGTGGATGTGTGTTTGTGCATGTGTGTAAATGTGTGTGTTTTTGCACACGCCTATGTATGAATACTAAGCAGACCACCCAGCTCTGTGATTGCAGCTTGACTGGGACATGATCCTTCTTACATATTCATAGAAGATAGACCATCTTTATGACCTGTGGGCTTCAGCCGGATGTGTGTGTGTGTGTGTGTGTGTGTGTAAGGGGTCATACATCTGCTCATAATTTCATTTTGTCATATCTTCATCAACGCATCATATTGTGTTCTGTTTGCATGTGATGGCTCATGCAGCTGCACATAATTTCATTTGGTAATATCATTATCACTGATGAACATGGTGGTGCTAGACCTAGTTAGTTTGAGCTGTACTTGACACAAACACACACACACAGAGAGAGAGAGAGAGAGAGAGATCATTGAAGTAGTCGCCACACTTTAGTGGATAGTCCAGATACTCAAATTACTATCACCTAATACATCACTGAGGCTCAGGTAATTACTACAATCAGGGAAATGTAATGTTAATATTAAATATGTGGATTTGGGTTCATCGCTAGTAACACAGCCAATAGGCAAGTGGCCTACTGTACCTCCAAATGATGTCCAAATGTATGAATTTGTGGTAAATAAATACCACATTTTATATAAAACACAAATATCCTATGTCAAGATACTGTAAAATGTTTTTGTCTCGTACTGTACAAAAGCCACTACAGTTGCAAGTCCTGTACTGTGGGAAATATAACTTGCTTTGTTATACAAGTTTAATCCCAGTCCCAGTATCGGTTTTCTCCCATGTCTCCTCCTTTGTAGATATATTTGTTCTTGCCGTACAGGTTGCAGGTAGTTAGAACAAGACTCACTTAAGCTGTGCGCATGTGAATGACAGGCAGTAGGAACGCCTCCTCATACAAAGCATGTTTTGAAAGCAGAGATGAGGATAAATTCAAGCCTAGTCCAGAATGCAGCTTTTGAGAATGTAAACACAGTGTGTGGGGTTGGATTTTTCTCACACAAGTGCCTCCTGAGATCCCTACCAGTCAAGCATTATCGTGATATATCTCTCTAAAAACAACTATTATCCAAAGCTGTATAAATGTCTTAGGGGCTTGGCATAAAAGAAACCCCTCTTCTCTCATCACTGCTTCACTAAATTAACAATGTGATCGGATCAAAACCTTCCAGAATAACTACTACATGGACGTTGTGAAATTGATTCCACGGTCAAGAATGAACTTTCAATCACAGTTTTGAAACCAACATGGACGATTAATCCTTAAAGTGCTCAGAAAAATGGGCAACCTCCCTCTGCTGAGGAAGACCATGTGATACAATCAAAAGTTCCAGAACAGCCACTAAATGGACCTTGGGGTGACACTGTAAAGAATTAACTTTTAAACTCAAAATGAATGTTTTTCTCAGACTTTTTCACTTTTAGAAGAGCTGAAATGAAGAAAATGGCTCCTTTTACATGAATTTAAAAAAAAAAAAAGCACACACCAATCTAAAGCGTTCACAGCTTCTTTCCGTGGTAGATGGTGGAAGAAATGAAGGATTGATAGGAAAAAACACTTCCAAAACCTCTTTAGTAAAGCCAAACAGAAAACCAATACAACAGAGGGCATCGGATGGAGCTGTGGTCTCGCTTGTCTGCAGATGCAACACATGGCACCATAAAATGTAAAACAATATCCACAGTACTTCAGCAAATGCAGCATAACGCCTCACTATCATCTCTCAGTGTCCCCGAGGGAAACGTCTGTAATCCAGCCTCCCTGAGTCCTTCATTGTCAGTGAAGAGACAGAACCGGTTATAGAAAGGAGGATCAGTGATACAGGTCAAGAGGGTGGAGTACCACTGGAAGCTCCCTGAACACACACACACACACTCTGATGCAGACATTCACAAACACACACCACTGTAAGCACACACATACACACACACATATAAACACATCAAATGTGAGCTACCCAGAGTCATATTAGAAGAACAGTGAATCATTGTTTCCTAATACCCGGTGAAGAGCAGTAAACAGAGTCCTGCAGTCTGTGTGTGTGTGTGTGTGTTTCTGCCAGCCTCTCATCCATTAATCTTTTTCTCTTTCAACTGTTTCCCACTCTTAGTTTTTCAGGCTTTAATCTTCTTTCCTAATTTCTGGCCTCTGTTTTTTCCCCCCTGTTATCTCTAAATGTATTTCTTGTTTTCTTTCTTTCTCGCAGTATTCTTTTACCTTCCTACCGGTACAGACAGCTGCATACACTTGTAATATCAACCAACCATCTGTATCTTTCTCTTTTTTATTGTTTCTGCAGAGTATCTCCGCTGCAGAAGTCCGAGATTGTGGATATGGTGAAGAAACACGTGAAGGCCATCACACTGGCGATAGGCGACGGTGCAAACGATGTGGGCATGATTCAGACGGCTCACGTTGGAGTGGGGATCAGCGGCAACGAGGGCATGCAGGCCACCAACTCTTCTGACTACTCCATAGCACAGGTGGGGTACAGACATAGCACGGACGTTTTTAGAGTCATACACATATGTTACAGACTTTACACAAACGTAAATAATGGATGTCCACCCTGCGTAAGCGTCTTTAGGCAAGACACTGAATCCTTACCTGCTGACCGTTGAGCTGATCCTGATCTTTGACCTCCCTGGAGGGGGACAGCTGAAAGGAGAATTTACTTACAGGGGTCACTCAAGTATCATGTTATCAGTACAAATGAACAGCTCATCACAATTGTTTATATTTTTACAATAACATTAAGTCCAAAAGAAAATGTATACATTTATATGCTCTTAGCAGAGTTTTTGATTTTGTTCCTTTTCATGGGTAGTTTCATATAAACTCTTGAATAAATGTTGTTTTTTTTACTACTAAAAAGTGTTTAATGTTAAAATTTAAACATGAATCACTTAAACAGAGTAGTACTTTAATATTTTATGCTGCTCTAGGCATTATTATCATTTTCCCCCAAAATTTCTCCATTTAAATAAATAATTTTTCAGCTCATAAACTTCCATTAGTGCTGAAAAGATCAGTCAGTTATTTGATTTGTTGATTGACAGGAAATTAATTGACAATTGTTATAGTTTGGTTAATCATTATAACTAATTCATTAATGAAGAATGCCAAACATTATCTTGTTTCAGCTTCTTATGCATGAGGAATTGCTGCTTTTCTCAGTTTCATATAACGGTAAATTAAATATCTTTGGATTTTGCACTGTTGGTTGGACAACACAAGATGTCAGTACGGGCTCTGGGAAATTTTGATCTTCACTAATTTCTGACATTTTATATATTTGTAACCTTTGTTCCCATTAATCATCTGTGTGGCCCCTAATGACAACTAAATGAAAATGTGAACGGGGTGAACTGCAACCAGAGGGTTCTCCTAATTACTCTCTCTGTCTCACACAAGCACATTCTGTCACTTTCACTGATTGACTTGTTTATCTCTTAGCCTTTGGGCATCTTGCACAACTTATCTCTATCAGTGGGCCTCCTCTTGTCTCAACTTTCTTGTCTCCCAGTCACATTCTTGATATTCTCTTCCTGTTTCTCTAGCTTAAATTTTCATTTTAACTCCTTATTTTTCTTCTAATTATAGTAATAAATCTTCCTGTCTCTTCTCTCTTTTTCTCTGATTGGTAGTTCTCCTACCTAGAGAAGCTGCTATTGGTCCATGGGGCATGGAGCTACAACCGTGTCACCAAGTGCATCCTCTACTGTTTCTATAAGAATGTGGTCCTCTACATTATAGAGGTAGGAGCTTCACCACCACACCCTCTCTGTTTTTCACACACACGCACACACACACACACACACAGTTACATTAACAGAGACGTTTTGCAGCTGTTTGTCGACATGGCTGACAGTGATGGACGAGGTGCCCTTCTGGTGTCTGCTTTCTGTCTCTTCTGCACACACACATGCACAGAAAAAACCTGTGTTTAGATCAGCAGTGACGAGTGTGTGTGTGTGTGTGATGAAGGGGCACACCGCAGCCCTGGCCTGCCTGTTATGAGGGGTATTTGTCAGCTGTGCTCCACACCCCCTCACCCCTCTGTCTGACATTAAGGATGCCAGCAGGTGCAGGTCCTCATGGGAGCTGCAGCCTGTAGCCTACTGTCCCGCTCACACCACCACTCTGTGCCTGTATGTGTGTGTGTGTGTTTCCATGATTATCTCACACATAGCGCTCTAGGCCAAAGGTTAGAGACTGTCTCTGTCCACTTGGTGGAGACAGAATAAGAGGGGTGGGTGTGTTTTTGTGTATCTGACCTCACCCCTAGGCTGTATGCTCCACTGTATGCCCAGGAATGCCACAACTCCCACCAGCGGCCCCAAACATTTTCTCTATCTGCCCTCAGATCAGCCTGTGTCTGCTCTGTGTGTGTGTGTGTGTGTGTGTGTGTGTGTGTGTGTGTGTGTGTGTGTGTGTGTGTGTGTGTGTGTGTGTGTGTGTGTGTGTGTGTGTGTGTGTGTGTGTGTGAAGGTGTTAATGAAGGTTTCCCCTGAGCCACATTTAGACACCTTTTTACAGAGCCTTTAAAATTGACTTGAATTCACCCATTGTGAGGAACATTTTACAAGAATATTTGCTCTCTTCTTATTTTGTACTTTATAGTGATTTTTAAAAAAAGTTATAGCCCATGATAAAGTCTTATGTCTTGTAAACTATGATAGATTTTCATTCACATACCTGAATCTTAACCTGATGAAGGCCTACCAACCAAAATGTCATAACCAAAAAAAGTGAGAGTGTCAGACAGTGTGCAGAATTTCTGTTTTTTTCTGTCACTATAAAGTATAAAATGCTCCATGTTCTACTGAAGTTATTTTATCATGTGTCCATATAATTTGGCCATCTCTCCCTGCTGTTTTCACTATCAGTACCTCCCTAAGGCAGATTTACCCTCCGCTATTGTTCCTCTCGTCCCCTCTCATCCCTCTCTTTGTGTCCCAGCTCTGGTTTGCCTTTGTGAACGGGTTCTCTGGCCAGATCCTTTTTGAGCGCTGGTGTATCGGCCTCTACAATGTGGTGAGTACCCACCCTCGCTCCCTCTCACCCCCTCCCTGTTAAGTGCCGTCTCTCGCTCTCTACCTATCTCTCTATCAATCTCACTCTACTTTGTCTCCTTATCACTGCTCTTTCTGAATACCAGAAACGTTTGTATGCATGTGAGTTCAAGAGTGTGTTTTGGTGACTGCTGCGTGTACTTATGTCTGACTGCAGATGCCTTCAGGCTCCCCATTTTAAAAACATTATGGAATTCCTGTTAATGCAGACAGTCTGATGTGAACATTGATTGTCCAGCTAGTCAAAGTTTGTGTGTGTATGTATGTGTGTGTGTGTGTGTGTGTGTGTGTGTGTGTGTGTGTATATATATATATATATATATATATATATACACGCCGCTCTGCCATTCTGTGTTTTAATGGCTTTGTGTGTATCTTCTGTGTGATGCAGATATTTACTGCACTGCCTCCGTTCACTCTGGGGATATTTGACCGGCCGTGCAGCCAGCAGAACATGCTCCGCTTCCCACAGCTCTACCGAATCACCCAGAATGCAGAGGGCTTCAACACCAAGGTACATGCACACACATTTACTGTCCTACACCTACACACACACAAACAAACAAACACACAGACCACGTGCTGCATCTTAAATCAAAGGCTACATCTGTAATTTTCACGCTCTGCATTCGTCTTGTCATGCCTTGTGGCTCGTCTGTGGGACTGACGAGTGATGCCTGCTGTTTGTTTGGGACGCCAGCGGGTAAACAAGAGTGGCATGGAGACTGGGATGTTTCCATGGCAACCCCTAATGAGATTCATAGGGCTAGAATAAGGAAGTCTTTCATTTTAGCGGGTACACCAGCAACCCAACCTACTGTGTGTGTGTGTGTGTGTGTGTGTGTGTGTGTGTGTGTGTGTGTGTGTGTGTGTGTGTGTGTGTGTGTGTGTGCAGTACAGGAGGGCACTTTTGATGGCAAGAATACAGTGGAAGTTGTATGTAACTGTGAGGAATTGCTGTTTTTGTGTGTTTTTATGTCCATGGGAGTGTGGGGGCATATATGTTCTTTGGCATAAGTTTGCACTGACTTGTTTTTTTCTCTTTTCTCCCTTCTCTCTCTCTCTCTTTTTGTCTCTCTCTCTCTCTGTCTTTCAGGTGTTTTGGGGTCACTGTATCAATGCACTGATTCATTCAATTATTCTCTTTTGGTTTCCGCTCAAAATGTTAGAGCATGGTAAGTGATTTAGTGGAGTAATTACCTTTACTTTCCCATAATTCTGTCTGGTAACACTTTGTCATTAGGTGTGTGTGTGTGTGTGTGTGTGTTCCCCACAGACTCTCCCTTCAGTAACGGTCAGGGAAATGACTACCTGTTTGTTGGAAACATGGTCTACACGGTAAGGATCTTACTTGTATTTTTATGTGTCTTTTTGTTTATTTTATGTGTCTTTTTGTTTATATTCTGTTTTTATTTCTGTGTCTTTTGGCATGCGGATTTGTGCAATTTCTTTGCATATGCACAGTATTTGTGTACACACCAGCGCTGTGCTGCTTCCTCAGAGCCGTTACGAGTCTCCAGTCAATCTAGTCTCGTCTAGCCAGTCTGTCTCCTCTCCACACTCATCCATCTCTTCTCACTCTTCACTTCTCCATCTCACACTCTCGCTATCATTTTACTCCCTACAGTCTCATGTGAATGTTAGTGGGATTTATTTGTTGTGTTGTGTGTGTGTAGACTACAGGGGGCTGTGAGGGCCCTGAGTATTTTAACAGACATTGCTGAGTTTACTATATAACATTAATGTTTATTATCTCCACAGTCGCCAGCAAACTAATCCTGTTTCTCTGTTTTTTTATTTGCCCTCCCTCTCCCCTGTGTGTGTGTGTGTGTGTGTGTGTGTGTGTGTAGTATGTGGTAATTACAGTATGTCTGAAAGCTGGAATGGAGACCACCGCTTGGACCAGGGTAGGAACAGTAACACACTCTAATATGCCACACCACATGTGCTGTATTTTACTCAACCGTTAATAAATAAAGAGGAGGAGGGGGGCCCACTCTGTGTGGATTTCAGTATGAGGTTTTCACATAACTTGGTCTAAATGGTTCATAGTCAGGACAGACATGAGAAAAGATGTGGCTTACCTTGATCTTGTGGTGGAGGTTTGAGGTTTCTTTGACTGTAGTTGCTTGCACCTCTACCTCCAACCAGTTCACATGTGGCTGCAATTTTTTTCCATTGCTCCTGTTCAATATTTCAAACTTATCCATTTTCAAAAAAAACTCTGAAAATGTCCAAATGTTAATAAATTAACACTTCCTAACAACTCAAGCCAGTCAAATGGGGCATTTTAAAGGTGCCCTGTGGAGTTTTCTTGTAAACAAACAAAAGTTATGTTTACATTCAGTGTTACTCACCAAAATCACAGTGTATGAATCCTTGAGGTCAAACAAACATGTAGAGTGCATTTCCTTCCTCATAAAACATTTTATTTTCAGTTATTTTTATTTTTAAAGTATTTTAAATCCAGCATTGTTTACATCCATGTTTACAAGCTTGCAGTATTCTTCTTCTCTGTCTTTGCTGACGCATTGCAGCATGTCTTGGCCGCCACCTGTTGATCAGTGGAATAGTGCGAAACCATTGGCAGGAATGTGTACCGTCTGCGCGAGTTAAAAAAAGCGGGAGCCACTCAGAAAAACAGCTCCATGGCGCTACTGGAGGTCTAAAACTCCACGGGGAACCTTTAAGTGTTGAATTTGTTTCAAGAGATTAAACTTGTAAAGGACGAATGAACGTCATCGTTGCTCAGACAAAGAGCACAGCGAAGGAGAAAAACAGATCAGAAAACAGTGAGATTACCATCTGTTAGATGAATGGTAAATACAGAAACATACGAGCGAAACAGATTTAATTTTACATAGTTAACTTAAAGGCCAGATGGCCTCATTCATTTCAAAGAAAGTTCTATTCGAGTCATGAGAAATATATTTTTACACTCATCTATATGGTTACTGTCAAAAGTTGAAACTATATAGGCTGTTGATGTCCATTTCAGGGCATACTGACAGCCCTTCATCCTGCTGTTTACTACCAAAATGAAGCAGATCCCAGATATATACCAGATGTCTAATGATAATAATAATATTAGATGACTGCAGGGTTTACAAGCAAAACTTGAACAACTGTACATGAACTTTGCCTCAGTAAAATACAGTAAAACAGTTAACAAAATTATGTTTTAAACAATGAAATGTCTGATCAAAGAATAAATAAACAAAACCTAGAATCCGACCGAGTATTCAGTTCAAACATTTTGTACTGGAACATAGTCAGTAGAGATGGATGTAGAATTTAGGACAGCAGTAGCTCGGGCCGTGACGGGCGACGTGATTTGGCTCCTTTCTACTGTTGGAGTGAGAGAGAGATTGGCAGGATGGACAGAAGGGCGCTGACACTTTTGTCCGTTCAGCTGTCCACACAACAGCCTGGCAGTAATGAAACAGGGTCCCACTGGAATTCACACAGTGTACCCTTACAGCAGATCACAGAGAGTGGGACGAAGACAGGGGAAGGAGGGAGGGAAAGGTTGTGTATAGTCGGATGAGCTGTATGTCAACTATTCGACCTCATGCTGTCTCTTAATCTCCATCCTCTCCTGCACTCCCTCCCTTTGGCTCCTCTTCTTCTTTGCCCTCCTCCTTCTTTCTGTCCTTCTCTTTCTCTCTGTTGTAGTTTTCCCACCTGGCGGTATGGGGAAGCATGGCGCTCTGGATGGTCTTCTTCGCCGTCTACTCCGCCATCTGGCCCACCATCCCCATCGCCCCCGACATGCTGGGCCAGGCAAGTTTCTCTCCATAAACATGTGTCACTCATTTCAGTAACAGAGGGTGAAGGGGGTTAAAATAGCCCTTCCCTCTACATCTCTTTTCTGCACCCTCCATCACCTGCCCCTCCCTTGTTCTTGGTTGCCAATACATGGCGCCTATGAGACTCACCTCTTGGGTGTTCCACGTCGGCACTGCTGGAGCCCCGGGGGAGATTTATGCCCCGCCAGCCCCTCTCACCAGGCTTCCTGCACCTGCTGTGTGTCACCCGAGCCCCGGTCTTTTACTGCCCTCTGTGGAGGTATTGACTCAAGAGGGTGGGCTGCTGCTGGTGGTGATGAGGGTCCAGTGGGGGTGAGGAGAGTGTAAATGGGGAACCCTTGATTGAGAGACTCATTTTAGAGTTTGGGGATCAGGCGGGGGTGAGGTGAGGTGCCCCACTGAGTGGGTAGAGAGTCTTGGGAGGGGAAGGGAATAGGGCCGTCTAAACTCCCCTCAGCCCATTAATTCAATTTGTGTCAGAAATCAGGAATGCGGTCAAATATCTCTGCAGCTGCTCCGTCTAACTGGGGAATGGTCTGAGACACTCAACCACCCCCCAACCCTCCATCGTCCCCACTAACTACCCTATTACCTCTCTTATTTCCCCTGCTCCCGCTATCTATATTTCCATCTGTCTGTGGGGGACGGGATGGAAAAGAGCTGTATGTTTCTGCTCAGAATAACTGTGTGTGTAAGAATTAATGCACTATGTGTCCAGCTATGTTTGATTTGTGTTGACTATAAAGAGGTGGAGACCAACAGTCTGTTTCTATGAATATAACAAAGCAGAGAAAATAATTTAGCATTCCTCCATCCTCGGAGTGTATAATGACCATGTGATATAATGTGTGTCCAGTGCTGAAAAAACGAACTGTGTGCCTCTGTGTGTTTGTCACATACAGAAAGACACAGAGTACGTGTGAGTCCAGTTGGATCATCTGTGACTCTGGTTGTGATTCCAGCTGCTGCAGAGGATATTTCCCAATGGTTTTCCGATTAATTTTCCCTGTTGCCTCTCCCTCTGGGAGCCAAATTGTCTCTATATCTCTGGATCTAGACACAGGAAACACATGATATGGGCAATAAAGTAGTGGAAGTTAAGGACATTACGGTGCATAAAGTGTTTGTGACTACTGACTTAAACGTTCACGTCTAGAGACAAAGACTTAGGCTTGTGAAACACCACTGAGCTCTTGCAGATAACAAAAGGGGAGATGTTGGGTAATAAATGGAAAATGGAGGGATTAACAGCAACAGGCGAGGACAAGCAACAGAAGATACAGTCACTAATACTCAAATGAAGTTGTGAAAGAGTAAGATTGGAGGGAACCACAGGAGAAAGAGATGTGTAGGAGTAATAGGCAAGGAGACAGACAGACGGACACATTGAGAGAGTGGTTGGATGCATGATTAATCCCTGGAGACACTGAGGGTCAAAGGTCAATGAGGCTGGGTGCAGCTGGCCTGCAGAGGCAGGTAGTAGGGGATCAGTGGTTACTCAATAGCATTTATATCTTTTAGCATCTTCGAAGCATTGTATTTCAGCTGTGGGAATACTGTGTTAAATCCAGTTTGTGGTGTAGATACGGAGTGTGAGAAAGCTGTTAAATATGTTTGGCTAACAACTCTGGCTAACTCAGATTTTTCTTATGCTGTGAATGGCTTTCAATGTGCTTTGTCTCACATTTCTCTCTGCCTTTTCCACATGTGTTTCTCTGTGCTCGTTGCAGAGAAAAGAAAAATGAGTTAATACTCCATTTGAATTAATATACGAGCGAAATAAATGGAGCCTGTGTGTTGTCATTGCAGGCTGGCAAGGTGATGCAGTGCTGGCACTTCTGGCTGGGCCTGGTCCTGGTGCCTACTGCGTGTTTACTCAAAGACTTTGCTTGGACCGTGTAAGTAGAACGCATTTAATATAAATACTTGGGAAATCCATACAGAGACTATTTAACTTATCCGAAGCGTTTACATAACCCATATTGAGTCTGTGTCAGCACTTACGCACACTTTATATTATGAATCACATGTGTCTGCAAAGTAAAACACTCAAACCCTCCTTCATGGGTCTGATGAGCTTATTTCTGCTGTGCAGCACACGTCGTACTGTGAGGAAGTCTCTTCTGGAGGAGGTGCAGGAGTTGGAGGCTCGGGCCGTCGACCCAGGGGCAGCTGTACTTAGGGATGCCAGCGGCCGCAGGTATATACAGTATACTGCAAAGCATCATGGGCTCTCATCTGCATTCACATCCAGTTTTATTTGTGTCATCAATCAGTTTATTCTCTTGATTTTTTAAAAATCTTTTGTTTCATCTATTTTATATGAGAATATATATAAGACTAATCCATTATCATTTATATTATCACTATGTATATGTGCAGATTCAGTATAAAACTGTATATGGGTAATATACTCAGTGGCCACTTTATTTGGTACACCTGTAAGAGTTGATGCAATCCAATATAAGAGCTCAGCCATAAATTCTGCCTTTACAATGATAATGATGTTCAGTTTTGATTGACACTGTCAGAGAGGTATTAATTAATTAACTATATGTTTATTATTAAGGTTGTAGTTTGCAGTGGTGTTTAACTGGACTGCATTATATTGAAAGGTGTTTCTAATGTTTTACCCACCCAATTTACAAACATGAGAGGGGAAGAATATTAGGAACATATTTCATTATAATGAAGTCCAGTACAATGCCACCACAAACTTCGACCTCAATAATAAACATATAGTCCTCTCTGAAAGAAACAAAAACTGGCCATTATAAGCTTCATAAAGGAAGAATATGTGGCAGAGCTGTTGTACTGGGTTGTATTAGATTGTATAGGTGTACCTAATAAAGTGGCCATGGAGTGTATGTTTCTGTATGTGTGAAATTAAATGGTATTTCTAACCCCCCGGTGGCAGCGTCCACAGGGCCGAAGCCAAGGCTGAGGTCCCGTAGCACCAGAGCTGTCACATGCTCACAGAGGTAGTCTCTGGGTTTGCACTGTCCCACTGTGTGAACTGTGACCTCAAATGACCTGTGTGCCCCGCTGCAAGCTGCTTTGGAGTGACCCTCACTTGTTTTCCATTAACTGAGTTCACGCCTCACTCTGTTTATCTTTTAATCACTCGTTCCCCTTTATCCTCAGTGTCATTTTTATTTCTCTCCTTATGTCCATTTTTTCCATTCCTCCATCTCTGGATCACTTCATAGGTGGATCAATTTGAACTGCTGTACAGACCTGGTGTGTCTTCTGGATTTGTCTATAGTTCTGTAGCTGTGTGTATGGTGTCACTAGAGCTGTGTTAGAACCGATTGCATTGTTTAGTTTTTGGGGAAATTTGAAGTTACATATACAGTACAGTATAGATACTGTACATTTACACTCAAGTTCTGTATTCAAGTACAATTTTAAGGTACTTGTACTTTACTTGACTATTTCCATTTTATGCTCCTTTATACTTCAACTTCACATCATGTCACATTTATTTGACAGCTTTAGTTACAAGTTACTTTGCAGGTTCAGATTTCAGATACAAAACATGATCCACAATTAACATATGATGTTTTTTATAGATAAAAAAGCATGTAACTTAGTTAGAATTAGACCCATATCAACCGGCTACAATAACAATCCAATTATACAATATATATAAGAATTTAACCTTCTGAAGGGTCCATTCTGCATGATGAGTGCTTTTACTTTTGAGACTTGAAATATATTTTGATGATGATGATGATACATTTTTTAATGCAGGACTTACTTGTTACAGAGTATTTTTGCACAGTGATATTAATACTAATACCAATATTGGTAATAACATTTGAATAAAGGATCTGAGTACTTTTGCCACCATTGTTTGCTAGTAAGGATTAGGAAGAGTTATGACTCACTGTAATAAAGAGTCAGATGTGAGTGAGTCACCAAGACCAGCTGCTTTCTCAGAGCCGTTTGCTTCTTGAAAAGAGCTGGAGAAGTCTGAGGTATGTTTTCAGAGAGTTGGGGAGGAAAGGGTGGGTAACCACACTGCTGCTCCTGACCCCCGTGCAGGGCCCCGTCCTGGACTGACCCTGCTTTAAACCCAGGAAAGCAGGACTGGATCCTGGGGCCCTCTTCATTTAGAATAAGAGAAGTAAAGTAGTGAAATGGAGCAAAATGGAAGCGAACACATCTGTGTTTGTAGTTCCTGTGGACGTCCTGGGGTAGGCATGGGAAAGGGGTGGAAAGCTAGAGTACAGGAGCGTCTCAAGGGAAGAGTTCAAACGAAGCACATCCTTGGGCCTTTTTGAATCAGAAAGAATCATTACAGAAGGAGAAAAGGACAACTTGAGTCGTACTGATGCATGAGCCTTTCATTTATTCGTCCAACCACCATTTAGTCTTTTATCATTCACTCAGCACTGTCATCTATCTAACAGACATCATTTTTTTGGCCAAAGACTTCTTGAGCAAACTTCAGAGCCCCTCACTTTTTTTTCCTTTTTTTTTTTGACACTCTAGTTAAGGTTCCCAACAGTCACATACAGTATTAAGAATTTCCTAACTGCCTGATCCAAATTTTAACCTTGGGAAGGCTGGCTCTGGTCCATAACTACTCCGTTGATCATCATAAGTTCCAGGGAAACCCCTCTTATGTGAATTAAATGCTCCATTCGCAGATAAATTTATTCTAAAAATTGGCAAAAAAGCGACTTTCTGACGCAATCGGTGATGCTAGCGTCCTTGCATTTACATCCAACACCTATACCTAATGACTTTAATGGCTGTAATGATGGTGATAAGACTGGAGAGAAGTATCAGACTAAATAGGTGTGTGTGTGTGTGTGTGTGTGCGCGTGCGTGTGTGTGCAATTTCTGGAAAGGGCTTAGTTATTTTTGGTCACGGGAGGAGAGGAGCCGTGACGGCGTGTGGTCTCGGAACAGTGGATCCAGTCTTCTTCTTGGAAAAGGGGGGAAGAAGAGGAGAGAGGAGAGAGGAGTGGGAAATGGGGAGGAGTGAGGAATAGTTTACTGTGGATGTCCTGTTACCCTGCAGCCAGTTTATGACTTACTGTTGGGTTAAATTGGATGTCAGAAGCAGTCAGTATCAAATCCACCTCCTACCGACTTTCTGGTCTTAAATCCACTTTGTTAGCTCGCTGATCTGTGTGTTTCTATGTTGATCCGAGAAGGAGAAATTCACTTTTGGCTAGAGTGCTTTGCTCAAGGACAGCTGAAGGACTGTCTTTTATCATTCTGCTGCCTTAAATCAGTGGGGTAGTTGAGACATTATATTTTGACATGTCTCAAAAAGCAGTTAAACCTGCCGCTGCTCATAACTGAAAGCAAAAAAGTGACAAAAGCACTGAGAAATATGTACACTCATTTAAAAAACTTATTTCCCAGTAGCTAGTAATGGTGTTGTGTAGTATTGTGAGTAGTGGAGATTCTCTCTTTAATTACCAAACATATGTGGCGTCACTATGGAGTAACAGGTCTTTCTTTCCTCTCTCTGCAGTCTAAACGAACGAGCCCATCTGCTGACAAGAGTCTTTAGGAAAACACCTTCAAGCGTAGGACGCTCAAACTCGGTGCAGCAGACTGTGTCACGTGAGTGTCCTTTCCAAACCACATACTGTAACGTTATCGACGTCCTGGTTCAATACAGTCCTTAAAACTACCACATGATGATCTTTTTGAACATGATATTTGTAGTATTGTAGCTTTCTGGCTAAAATTCAAGTCCAGTTATTGTTGATCATCATTATCAGTTGCTTCAGTAAGCTGTGCTTCACTGTGAGTGGAAAATAACTAATATTAAAAATGCATATTTAGCTTCACAATCAATGCATATTCTGCCAATACAAACTAAGGATGTAGATGAAAGAAAACAGCTCTGTTTCCTATGTATTTGCAGAGTCTGATTTGTTTGTTTGCTCATGTACTTATTAAAGGTGTCATTTGAAAATCTGGCAAACCATGCAGAGAGTAAATGCAGAGAGAAAGCAGTGCTATTCTATGTTTCTGTGTTATGTAACCCAGAAACAACTCATTGACAAATTGATTCCCAGTATTCGGAAAATAATTGGCCAGGAACACAAACACTGAGTGACCAGAAAAATGGAAACCCCTGTACTGTATAGACAGGCAATCCAATATAACAGTACTGTAATAAATACCACCTCGATTCAACTTTATGGTCATTTTTGAGGCAGAAGTAAAAGTACAGCCTCAAAACGTGATGTGGAATTAACTCTGCACACAAACAACCAAAGTACTCAGCAAAAACTGAAGTTAATATTGTACTGCACTGCAATACATCATACAGGTGTTAAAATGTTCCTCCCTCCTCTCGTCTCTCTCTGCAGACGGCTATGCCTTCTCTCAGGAGGAGCACGGCGTGGTGTCCCAATCCCAGGTAGTGCGCTCCTACGACACCACCCGCCAACGCCCCAGCCTCTAGCCCCACCCCCTGACCAAGGCTTCGGCTCACCGTAGCAATGGTTGTCAAGGCGACAGCGGAAACATACTCATGTGACACCCTCGCGCCGGGTGACCGACCCCTGCTGTGGCCTTACTGGGACTGTGACCTGACCCCTCGCTGGGGGGTGGGGGTCACGGTCAGGCGTGGAGGCCGTCGCTGGCGCCTGGAGGACTGACTTGAGAGAAGGGACCAGGCCGACTTCACGGAATAAACATTCTTCAAACTCACACGAGCTGCACAAGCATGAGCAATCATATCCACGCACAGACATGACAAGTCAAACTCAGAGACTGCTGCTCATATCTGTATACCCCACAGACTGGGTTCGCTTCATGCCACTGTGTGTTTATTTGTGTGTCTGTGTGTGTGTGTGTGTGTGTGTGTGTGTGTGTGTGTGTGTGTGCATTCCAGTGCGTCTGTATCTGCCTGTGCATGTATGTCTGCACGCATTGGCGCTCCTGTGTGTGTGTGTGTGTGTGTGTCGGCCCGCGTGTGTTAGCTTCCACGGTTCCCTCTCATCTCTCTCGTGAGGTGGGTTTAGCTAATCTGTCATCACATGCCGACGCGGGAAGGGGAGGGGGACGTCAACATAAAAACACACACACACACATACACACACACACATGCGCTGATGAAAAAAGGAAGGGAGGGAAGCAAAGACCAAGGACCGACTGAGCCCTGCACCCCAGCTACAGGCCCTCCCCCCTTGTCCCATCGCAGCACCAAGCCTCACTGCCAAACACCACAGAGACGCCACTGAGGCAGAACGCTTACACCAAACTGGACCACCACCCTGTTGCAACCCCTCCTACCCCACTGGGACCTCCTCTTGCTCATCTCTCCCTTCATTTCTTCCTTCCTATCTCTGCATCTCCCAGCCGCTCTGCAGCCTCCACGTCCCTCCTCCTCTTACGGCACATCTCCTTGTCCTGGCCAGTTAAAAAATAAAACCCACTTTGTTTCCTGTTATGTCTGACCGCTCCTGTGATGATGCCGCCTGTCTTGCATCGTCAGCTGATATAGAAGCAGCAAGCCTGGCATTAGAGCTTCCTCCTTCAGTTGTGTTGGATTTCCACTCTTTATTGGACTGTTCCTTTATTTTATTATTTTTTTTTTTTTTTTATTAAAGTGGACATTAATGTTTATGTGTTTATAATTTTTTTCTCTTTTCATTAATGCCTGTTTTTGTACTCATATGTGGAGACATGTCTTAGAGGGAATATTTTACTTGAACTTGCTAATAGGCATCCAAACAGAAGGGATCTGATTGAGACACTCGCCTGGATCATGTGTTTTTCTGGCTCTGGGATTTGTCTGAATGTAGAGTCCATTGTCTGTGTGCTCTGTGTTGAGGACACTCTGGTTCAGGAATGCAAGACTGAAAGGGTGGGAGAGGGGGGTTGTCCATCCGAGTCCTAATCATTAAATCTAATCAATCCATGGCCTGACTAAATGTCTCTGTCTCTTGATTGTAAGCTGTACGCTCATGCAGCCAAGTGGGTGGCTACAGGGTAGTGGGAGGAGTTTGGATTACATTTTGTGCTTAAAATGGATTTAAAAAAAGGCTTGATTTGTACATGTACATGAGATGCATATAATATCATATATTTCCCAAATCAAACCTCTCCCACACTCCCTCTTTAAGCTCAGGAGAGTCAGTGTAGACAGACCATTAACCGATTAATGCAACCCCCCCCCTCCCCCCCCCCCCCCAGCACCCTGGAGTCCAACTGGAGATCCCTTTCCCACCCACCTTCCTGGATGCAGCCCAGCCCAAACCGACTACAGCTGCTCCAGTATGGAGAATCCATCGGGCCTCGGCTGAGCAGGAGCCAGAGATCCATTTATGCTTTTCAACTCCTCCCCAGTGACTCCCCAACGGCCCGCTCCGCTTTCCACATTACTATAGCTGAGTTTCTGGAGGAGCCTGCCAAAACTACACCTCCACATCGGCATAGTTTAAACTGTCCTTTGTTGTGGTTTATTGTTCCTGCTCTCTGTGAGTCGGGTGATGTGACAGGTATTTGTGCTGTCCTCTGTGGGTGGTAGAGCTGTCTGTGAATGTGTGTAATTAGTGTTTCTAATAGCTTAAGTATGAGAGTGTTTGTCTTTCAAGGGGATTAAGAATTTGAGACAGTTCTGACTGCAAAACCCATTCACCACATTGTTTGTTTTTTGTTAACCAAGTTTCCAAGTGTGTGTATGCAAATATCACTCATCC
Source organism: Macquaria australasica (assembly GCA_005408345.1). NCBI lineage: Eukaryota > Metazoa > Chordata > Actinopteri > Centrarchiformes > Percichthyidae > Macquaria > Macquaria australasica. The sequence goes on along the minus strand of SEMN01000019.1, from coordinate 1,741,646 downwards.
GGAGGGGCAATGGCAACAAAAGAAAATCTGCCTTTAAAGCACAAAGCATTGCTTGTTATATGTTTATGACAGTAGAAGGTGATACAATACTGAAATACATTACTGTCAACAAACTGCTTTCTGTTTCAAAGTTTATTTTTTAGAATCCATATGAAAAATGTCACTCCTGCATCAAATTGGACCAATATTTCATATATCATTTTACAGATACTTTTATTTTGTCACACACAAGCTGCCTACTGTATCTTACAGACATTGTGCTCGGAGTACAGATGAGGTACACAAAAACACACTGGTTTCGGCACAATGGGACATCACAGGCTGCACGCTCAGTGGAGCAGCACATTCCTCAAGTTGCATGTTACTGAGTTACCAGTGACCCAGCTGCACAACAGTACACAGAACGGCTGAAAAAAAATGCAACTTTGACTCTTTTTTTTTTTTCAGATTAACATCCAATAGCCGTCATTTCTGTGCCTTTCTTAAGTGGAAAATAATGACTCAAAGCTGCCCTGGAGCTGCCCGTGCCCTCAGCTAACGCACTGAACTGTGGAAGTGTTAAATACACACACTCATGCACACACACACCTCTCACGTGAGAGAAGTGAAGGGGGCAGTTGGCAGAGTTTTCGCTGTATAATTAACTCTGCAATCTTCAGAGAGCTGCCTCTCACTCCTTCTGTCACACACTCATACTTGTCAGGTACATTAACCGCCAGCCTTGCGTGAATATTTACATTTTTTTTGGGTTTGTGTGTGTGTTTCCACTCAGGGCAGTTTTTTTGTGTGTGTGTTTTTTCTTTTTGGGTGGCAGGAGGGGGGTTGTATAGTAGGGTGGAGCGTCACAGTCTATGTCCTGTGTTCACTTCATTAGAGTTTAAATGGTCTACTGAGAGATTGCGACTGCCTTTCACATCACGCCACCTGCATTTCCCATTACACACAATTCACTCAGTTACTCACACGACCACAGCCCTCCACACGAACTCACACACATACAGTACAAACATCTTTTCACATGCTTGCTTTCCTCATGCTTGCAACACAAACAATCATATACTGTATTGTATAAACCGCTCACAACCATTCACAAGTGCAGATGTGCACATGGCATAAACACAGCATGTGGTCATAGTTTTTTGCTTGAATATCCACTTTTCATACAGTTCACTGCTATAAATCATTCAGTCATCACTCATTCCAGCACATATAAGCCAACAAATCTTTTTCTCACTCACATTCGCATACAAACACAAACACATGTACAGTCTTTATTTGAGCTGCAGGCTGCAGTGAGCTGTGCATTATCACCACCTGGGCTGTATAACCCTCCAATATGCAGTTTTGTCTTTGCATCAAGACAGAAAAATGTTTATGCATCCATCTTACCCCACCATAGGCTGAGCTTAGCTCATTCCAACTAGCCAGGAGATCATATGACACACTAAACAGACACACACCACACACAATAGCAGGGCAGGCTCTGCTGCCTCAACGGCTTTATGAGTCCTTCATGTGAGTCACACTCCCTGCCTTTCTTTTTCCACTCTGGCAGCGTCCCCCAAAAGGTCTCTGGCGGTGCAGCCCTCACAGGTTAAACTTCACAACAAAGTGGCAGAGTGGTCTGCAGGTTGACCCCTCATCACACAGTCACTGGAGGGTATTTCTGGTCACTGGTGACACTGGACCCACCGGTGGGAGGAGGGCAGGGGGACTGGAGGGGTCTGTATCCTCCCTGAGTGGGGTCCAGGAAGGCTGGGGCAGGGTGGGCGTAGCCGATGTACTGCGGGTGCAGAAACTGCCCCTGGTGAGGCATGATTTGCGTGGCCTGCTGGCAGTTGAGTACGGAGAAGTTAGTGGGCATGTTGACGAAGACGCTGGCATCAGGGGGCAGGCAGCAGGAGGCCTGAGCCCGCATGAGAGGAGGGGGAGCAGGGCGGGGTGCGGAGGGCGGGGCTGAGGAGCTGGACGAGGTGGCCGTGCTGGACTGGCGGGACGATGAACCTCTGGAGGTCCCTGCGCTGGCCATCATAGGGATGGTTTCCAATAGGCGACCACCGCCGGCCCCGCCTCCTGTCGCCCCTCCTGATGACAGTTCCTGTTTGGGCCGGAGGCAGCGGCAACAGCACACAGCAACCACAGAGCCCACCAGGATGAAAGCAACAAACACTGAGCCCACGATCAGGAACGGCACATAGATGGGCACTACAGAGAGAGAAGAAAAAAAGACACATTCACATTAACAAAAACAGCTATCAGACCTGCTTTTGTGGCAAAATACTGACTTCTAAATTGAACATTAAACTTCAAAAAGCAATGCCGCCTCACACACTCACAGGTCTTGCTTCTCTGCACAGACAAAGCTCCTACATGTGAGTGGAGATTGGGTAAGACAGTGAAACAAAAGACTGAGCAGAGAGGAGTGTTTGGACTTGAGTAGAATGAGAGGAACACTGGGACTGGGTCCCCAGGGAGCCCCAGGCTCTCATTAGCAGTTATTAACTTTGTTTTAATCCTCAGCACCCTGCCGTGTCCCCAGCCTCCTCGACCCTACAGACCTGTGTGTTTTTGCATGGGTGACATTCTTAAGGCCGGCTGCCAGCAGATATTTGTGACCCTTCTTTTTTTTCTTCAGCTATTTATGACCAACCCTTTGAAAATAAGTTACTCGAGTTGAGCTACAGTACTTGGCTTCTGCTTGAAGAAGGGTATTAAAGTTGATTGATTTAATGTAGCTGAATGGGAGGTTATTCAGCCCTTTAAATCAAAGGGGTAAGCAAATTCCTTCTGACTGACCTTTTCTTTCTTTTTGTTTCAAGCAGCAAATCAGACTCCTAAGAAAGCGCTTGTGTAACTCTCACAACCCCACCAATCAGAGTGTCATTTGCTGGGTCAAATAGCAGAGGCATTATTAAACAGGTCGAAATCTTGACATTTTTATATGTGAAAATCTCAGTTCCAGTCTGAGCAGGAGAAGCTCCAACAACAACTTTCAAACATGATCAACAATAACTTTCCTTTAAAAAATCCAACAGTTTTTGTTCTAACTGAACCTTTTCCGCCAAATAATGAAGGCACAGAGTGATTGTTTTGGCAGAAACAGGGTGACAGGAGAGATGAGGTCATTTCTGAGGTGTTTTCCTCCCATGCTCACTCACACAATCACCTTACAAACACAATAATGACCGTGTTACATTATAAGTGATTAGTTGTGTTTTATTGTTCCCACAGGGTGTAGTTATTTTCCGCTTTGAATCTGCCCATGTGTTATGAGGTGTAACCGTATGCCAAAGAGAGAGAGGTGGCAACTGGCTCCAGTTTCCTTTTGTCTCTTTGAAATACATCCATACGGCCTTGAGAAACTTTTCAAAATGCTCATCAAAAAGTAGCAGGGTATTACAAGGATTAGTGCATGAAACCTGTGAAGAGCTGGAGGACTTTGATTGGCTGAGGCGCTAAGTCCAGGTGACAAAAGACATAGGCCAGCGGCAGAAGAGGCCGAGACACGGTGACATGAAACAAACTAGGACCTTGACCCATTTCCCTTTGACAAGAAGCGGTGTCAACTTCAGAGGCTAACGTAGCTCACAGCTACGCACCTTCCAGTAAACAGGTTTTAGCAGGAAGTCTGTTATGGCAACACATATATAAGTTACAAGCACAGAAATGTCCCAGGGAGCCTTTGACTGCCCTCTTTTCCTGCACTTATATGGCCTCCACCTCAACATCTCTGCCTCCACTCCCTTTCTCTGCATGGCTGATGAGGATTAGTAATTGCAAAAACTTTCGTCTTGTGTTACTTCATCCCTACTTTCACTGCAGAGCTCCTTTCCAAAACACTGTACAGTAAATCAGTGATGGACGGGGGGGGGGGGGAGTCACCACTTAAAGTTCAGCAAATACAGTGGTGGAAGAAGTACTCAGATCCTATACTTAACTACAGATACAGCAATCTAAAAATACTCCATTACAAGTCATTCTAACGTAAAAGTACTGAAGTATTATTAATAAAATGTACTTAAAGTATCAAAAGTAAAAGAACTCATTATCCAAAAAAATGGTCCCCTGTGATTGATATGTAATTATATATCACATTATTAGATCATTATTAATGCATCAGTTAGTAGTAGTATTTCTGTTGCTCAAGGTGGAGCTAGTTTTAACTACTTTATATACTGTTAGGTAGATTAGTCCAATGGTTCTCAACCTAGGGGTCAGTCCCTCTTCTAAGGGTCACAAGATAAACCTGGGAGGTCATGAACAGGGTAGGAAAGAAGAAACAAGACTAAGAGTCAACAGTCATGCTGAGGGGGACATGAATGTCTGTACTAAAGTTCATGGAAATCCATCCAAAAATGTTGTTGAGATATTTCAATCTGGACCAAAGTGGTGGACTGATTGACCAACATCGCCATCCATAGAGCTGCTGTGACCTTTTTGTGCCTCTAACAGTTATTTAAATGGAATTATCTCTCTTTGGAAAACTGCTAACAACTCATAGATGTCTGAAACGTGACAAAGGGTTCAGGGTAGATGTTTTTCTGAAAGGGGTCACAAGCCAAAATGGTTGGGAACCACTGGTTTGATATTTAACAATGTATTGAACTTTATAATCTTATATGTTTTTAAATGTAAAATCTTAATGTGTAACTAACTATATCAAATAAATGTAATGGAGTAAAAAGTACAATATTTCCGTCATAATTGTAGTGAGGTAGAAGTATAGCATAAATTGGAAAGTAAAGTACAAATACAGTACCTCAAAAATTGTACTTAAGTAGAGCACTTGAGTAAATGTAGTTAGTTACTTTCCACCGCTGAATCCAATCTGAAAAACTGTTCTCACATTTTCAAATTCAGGACTTAACTGTCTACTATATTTCAAAAAATGTACTTTGCTTATCTTGCTATGTGTGATTTTCTCAACTTGTGCACATGCTGGTTGAACCCGTCCTATTGTTCCCTGTCACTCTTCCACACCTGTTGCTGCAGTTGAGCTGTGGCAGCCATGCCGCAGTAACAGCAGCCCCCTCTCTCTTAAGCTCTTGTTTTGGGCACAGTCTTTGTGGCTGTGCTGGCTGGACTCTCCCTCGTCTCCCTTGGCTATCCCACGGGCATTCTCCTGTTCCTAAATACCATATGTTCCTTCATGTTGAGTACATTAATAATTTCCTGCCTGTTATCCATTGACATTGTGTGTGTATCTTTCCTGGATGATTAATAGGCTGCAAGCCTATGAAAAATGAATGAAATGCACAAACTGAAGTAGGCCTTGTAAGAAAAAATATTTTTTCTTTGTGAGGAAAAAGCTGCTTTTCTTTAAGTTATTTTGGCGGGAGGCCACTGAATGAAATGCATATTCCTCTTCCTGCAGTGATAAGGCATGATAGTCGTAGCAAATGACAGATTATAGCTGGAGGTCCCAAAGAGGGCATAATATCCTCCAGGGAAACATGAAGTATGCCTGTGTTGCCTTGTTCTCTCATGTCCAATATTTGCTCTATTTTCCTGCAGAGCTGTTATCTACTTGCTGATCTTTTTATTCAAGATATGATGCATCTTCAAGGGGCTTTAGGGTAGATTAATTTATGGGAAAGGAATGTGGGGCCAGGACAGAGAAAGAAGTTTGTATTGTTACCTAATCCACTACATAAATTGGAAAATATGGGTTATATATTGCATTTAGTTTTGGTAATGTGTGTGTATGAGTGTCTTGTTTTAAGCAGGTCTGAGTGTGAATCCCTTGAAAGCCCACAGACACCAGAGATACAGCAGAGTGGGATTACAGGAGGCGTTTCACAATGGGAAAGGGACTCCACGAGCCTGGTAGGAAATGATACATAACGCGATTTGTGATTTTGTTTTTTTTTATGAGCAGAGCTGTCAGCGCCTTTGGTGAGCCACTGTCCAAGATCCGGTCAAGTCCAAACTTGATCCCCGTGGGGACAGCGTGATGGCCCGGCCCCCCCTTGCACTGTTCCAGGCCCAGAACAAACACAGCTATTTATAAGTGCAGCACGGCACAGATTGCCATTTGTGAGTGCAGTTAACTGTTTTTTTTTTTTGTTTTTTCTTTGAGGAGTCTGCTGCTGTCTCCTGTGCAGCTGTCGTTGCCAAACCGGGACAGGCAGCAGATGAACGTCTTACCAGGGGGATATGGGCCTACTGTGGGACTGTTGGGTTTATGAGAGGAAACCGAACCTTGTAATAGGTCTGTAATTTACAATATCAAGTTTAAGACATCCTGTGCAAACGCCTCGGGCATGGCGCCAACACACTCAGCATTTATATTTATTTATAAGCCACTTTCAATTAAACTAATTTGGAATAAACCTTAACACTACACTGCCCACCATGCTGAAGCAACAGGTCAGTTAGTCTCTGACATAAATCACAGTGAAGACTACAGCACATATAGGCTTTTATTGTGACAGTCCCCATACTCCAAAACGACCTTCCAACAACTACTTATTGTTAAGCTACATCTTGTGTGTTTTTCATTGCTTTTGCCCTCTTTCGCAGTGTCTTTTTCTGTATTAACTGGTATGAAGATGTTTTCTTTAATGATGACTGACCATGATGATCAACATACATAATACTTGTGGTAGAAGTTGTTGGGCTTATACCTGCACCGGAGTCCTTGTTC